>JABUQX010020032.1:22500-56499 GCA_015478945.1 Trachelipus rathkii
ATGCGAAATAAATGACATCGCTGCGTCACTAATAAAAATATATTAATATATATATATATATATACAAAATATATATATATAATATATTATATATATATATATATATATATATATATATATATATATATATATATATATATATATATATATATATATATATATATATATATATATATATAATATACGCGCGTTTTTGTATTTGGAAAGAAATATTTATTTTGTTAAATTATTTAATAGAGCTCCTTAAGTAAATAATATATATATTTTGAAGTTTATTAAAATAAAAAAAAAATAAATCTTTATTAAGTATCAAATGACTGGTTTCAGTAAAATTGCCTCCTTTATATTACTTAATTATTGTAATTCAAAACTACTCGGCGACTTCAACTCGCTAACAAGTAGCTATCTCTGTAAGAGGATTACCCTCATTAGTGTATAAAATTACCTATAAAATCACCATGTCTCACTATTATGCCTTCAATCATCGGCAATAAAAGCGTTATTCCGCGGCCTTGCATTCATCATCGATCCTCTCTCTCCAAACAACGATTGTGTTTTTTTTGTTTTGTTTTTTTTTTTTTTTTTTTTTTTTTACTCAAAATTATACGCTTTCGAAGCTCGTGTATCATTTTCGAATTATTTGTTATCATTTTGTTTGATGAATATTATGGGCTTCGTACTTTGGCGTTTCTATTATTCTTTTGTGTGGCTTTTTTTTCAGTCTATATATAAGACTACGGTCAGAAATGGAAGTACAGGAGTCTCTAATTAGATCTCTTTTCGCTTCTGAACCTTTTATTTTAATAATAATAATAATAATAATAATAATAATAATAATAATAATAATAATATAATAATAATAATAATAATAATAATAATAATAATAATAATATTATAATAATAATATTAATATTAATATTAATATTAATATTAATATTAGTATTAATTTTGATGATAGTAATAATTTTAATAATAATAATAAGGATAATTTTAATAATAATAATAAATTTAATAATAATAATAATAATAATAATAATAATAATAATAATAATAATAATAATAATTTTAATAATAATAATAATTTTAATAATAATAATAATAATTTTAATAATAATAATAATTTTAATAATAATAATTTTTTAATAATAATAATAATTTTAATAATAATAATAATAATTATTTTAATAATAATAATTATAATATAATAATATTAATAATTTAATAATAATAATAATTTTAATAATAATAATAATAATAATAATTTTAATAATATAATAATAATAATATAATAATAATAATTTAATAATTTAATAATTTTTAATATTTTAATATTTTAATAATTTTAATAAATTTTAAAATTTTAATAATTTAATAATAATAATAATAATATTATATAATAGCATTACCTAGTATTAATTTTTTAATAATAATATAATATAATAATAATTAACTAATTTTAATAATACTAATAATAATAATAATAATAATAAATAATCATAATAATAATATAATAGTAATAATAATAATGATCATTTTAATAATAATAATTTTAATAATAATTTTAAATAATAATAATAATAATAAAAATAATAATAATAGTAATAATAATAATAATAGTAATAATAATAATAATAATAATAATAATAATAAATATTAAAAACAAATAAATAAATAACCATAATTTCTATTCGGTAATTTTCCCTCACAATTTGGAATTTTATGACCACGCCTCCGAGTCTGATCCTCCTGCCGATTTCTAAGCAATTAGGAGAGAGAGAGAGAGAGAGAGAGAGAGAGGAGAGAGAGAGAGAGAGAGAGAGAGAGAGAGAGAGAGGAGCAGAGAAGAGAGAAGAGAACCACTGCCTTAAAAGGACTTCTGCTCCTCCAAGAATTATAACTATGGACTGTCACAAAGTGTCTTCATGATAAATAAATAATTGCTCTGCACGATTTTAATCCTTATATCATCTAATATATATATATGTATAATATATATATTATATATATATATATATATATATAATATATATAATATATATACTATATATAATATAAATATTATATATATATAATTATATATATATTATAATATAATATATATATAATATATTATATATATATATATATATACATATATATATATATATAAAATATCGTATAATTATTATATTAATAATATAATTAACATTTATATAAACATATTAAATATCATAATATTATATAACATTTTTATATTATTATTAATTATAATATTATATATGAATATATATATATATATATATATATATTGGTAGAAAGGAAAAGAGTCTTACCAACACCCATCATGGTAAGAACAATATCTATCCATCGTCCGGATATGGATGCGGATCCAAATACCGCCGATATGGTGGTTTATTTATTAGCTAAAGACTGTGTGGTCCAGTTCTTACTGCAAGAAGAGCATGATCACAACCTAGGGTCCGAAGCCGGAAGCAGTATTATTTTGAGGGGCGGGGTAGGAGCCTGAGCTGAAGCCTAAAAATAATTTTTGCTATAAAATAAAGAGTTTATGATCCGGAGAGGGAACCGGAATTGGCAAATTTTAAAGTTGTGGAGCCGTAGCTGAGCATTTTAAAATGATGGATTCGGAGCCGGCAAAAGAAAAATTACTGTTTTCACTACCGTAACCATAAATATATCTGGGATCAGGCAATTGTATACAGAGAAAGTATGATGCTGAATGGAAAGACGAGGCATAGGAATATTCCTCAGAGGAGAATGCATGCGATTAAAGGACGGAGAAAGGTGCATGTGATAATTTAGTTAAGGAGAATGATGCAACAACTTCGTAGTGGAAAAATATTAATAGTTAGTAATAGGGTGATATTATCGATATAGATAATAATTATTTTAGTGTAATGCACTCTTTACAAAGTGAAAAATGTATATAAGTGGAACGACTTCGAATATGTGACGCGCATCTAAACAGAGCAAGTGTCTGGAGTTGTGTGAAGAATTTTTGAAGATCCTTCATAACACTTATGTACTACTTTTTCTAGCAAGATGAACAATGGTGTCCTTATAAATGATTACCAGGAAAGAAAACTCATAATTTTAGTGCAAATAGATGAAATTAGCTGTTTAATTTCGAAAATGTTATAGTAGTGTCATGAAGTAGATGGAAAAGAAATTAATTTTTAATATATTGAAAACAACCACGCAATCTTGGCTCGATTAAAAATATATTGTCCCAAAAATACTAATTTTGTATCATGTACTTGCTATTTTTCAAAACGAAAGGTAAATAAATCGACAAAAAATATGGATTGGTGAGGAAGTTACAGAGAAAAAGGTCGTTGATGATCGAACAAAAAAAAAAAAAAAAACTTATAGCGGCGGTCTTGCTCTTCTTTATTCCTTTCATCTTGGAAAGAGTCCCACTCAACCGAAAATTATGGGGATCACCATAGAGCAATTTTATTCTGATCTTTTTCGTACCCATAATTACGGCAGAGATGACACGTTTTTTTAAATGCCTTAAAAAAACTAGTCCTTCATCTAGATAACTAATTGACATAATATTTCTTGCAACTATAATATCTTCGAAAAAAAAAACAACAACTTAGAATCACTCTCTCTCTCTCTCTCTCTCTCTCTCTCTCTCTCTCTCTCTCTCTCTCTCTCTCTCTCTCTCTCTCTCTCTCTCTCTCTCTCTCTCTCTCTCTCTCTCTCTCTCTCTCTCTCTCTCTCTCTCTCTCTCGTTCTTAATATTAATTGTGCATCCTTTTCTCGTGAACTCTTAGAAGGATCTCATTGTTTTTCTCAACAAACAAGCATCTTAAGGGTTTAATATTTTGAGTCGCACTTAGAATGTTTTCTTTACATCCCCCAAGTTACCTGCGCTGTATGGGGGGCGTTCTTCATTCAAAATAAACCTGATTGGAGTGGTTTTACTCGTGCAGGATGGAATCTAGGATTTGCGATGTTCATATCTTCTGCTCTATTACTCCTTCCTCAACCTCTTTCGCAAGTCGAACTGTTACCTCACTTTTCCTATAAACTGATTCTATTCGTGTTGGTCAAGAAAAGATTAAGCAGCCACAACCTTGGGAAATTCAACTTTTTTTAAAACTCAACTTTTTCCTATCTCCATCTCTAAAATACCTCCCAACTTTATTTATCTCCTTCGACGGGGTCTACCGGCTCGCTCCTGTGACAAATATAAACAATTATTCTTGATTATAAATAATAAAATGTCTTGGAAACCTCATATCATAACGGTTGCTAAGGTATTCCTTATCTTCATCCTAACTTAAACAATAGTTCAACTTCCCCGAAACCATAGTCAGGTAGTTCAACTCTAGCGCATTACATAAATTCCCACCAATCATTCAATAAAAGCCCTCTTACGTTCAAATCCCGGTCACGGAAATATCATGACAACAAACCAATAAAAAATTATCCACAATGCGCCTAAGATGCCCACAGACACAACGAAAAGACCAGACAGAACAGTCATCGAAAAGCCCGCTGAACATCCACCTTTATACTGCCCGTCTCTCAACCGATAGCCAGGATCGTAAAGTTTCCTTCCTTTTGATAAGATTTTTGAATATAAATATTTTAAAATATAAAATGATTAATAGATCCTTTCAAATATAATATATACGAGTATATATATATATATATATATATATATATATATATATATATAATATATTTATATATATAATAATTATATATCTTTACAAATAAATATAAAGATATATATATATATAATATATATATATATATATATATATTTATATATATATATATATATATATATATATATATATATATATATATATATATATATATATATATATATAGGATCTTCTATAGTTTTTGACAGTAGCCAGATTTACAAGATTCCAAAAATACTGAAAGATAATAAATAGCTAGGGAAAAATTCAATCAAAAAGAATCCTTATTACAAGTGAAAAAATATCGTTTTTATATATATTTAAGAAACAAATTATATAAAGTATCATTATGAGTATCCCACGTTTTTTTAATTTTAGCTATTTTTAATTTTATTGCTTTTGAATAAATATATTATATATATATATATGATATATATATATATATATAATATTATATTATATTATATATATATATATATATATATATAATATATATATATATATTACTATAATATATATAAATATATATATCATACTATATATATATAAATATTAAGGTCAGCCTCTAGAAGAGCCACAATCCATACCTCAAAAAACTACAACAGTACCGGGAAAAGGAATTACATATGCTGGAATGCTGGTCCAATTTTAGTGCGGGGGAAAAAATCAAAAACTACAATAGCTACAGCGAATGAGAATACATTTTTTGGAATCCTGGTAAATTTTGGATAGGAAAATGCTAAAAAAAATAAAAAAATAAAATAACATTTTTGTTAATAATTATAGCAATATGATTTAGAGAGCCTATTTAGAGACCTTTATTGGTTAAACCTCGTTAAAAATAAATAGACTTTCTAGAAATTTCTCCTTTTTTTTTTTTTAACTAAGAATACCCCAAGGGTATACCGCACAAATGGCAGGAGTCCGGGGTCTCTCGGCCTTCCGGGGAACTACGGGTGGACCTAATTGCCCCCCTCCGAGGGAGGGGTTCTCCGGAACCCCCGCTCTTTGGTCTCTGGGTGTCGCGGGGGTTCCTCCGCCCCTTCCCCTACGGGGTATGGAAAACGTCCCCCCTGCTGTTCCCCGTCGGCTCGCAGCCCCCTAAATTGCCGTGTAATACCTTTACATATAATTATATATAATTCATATATATAATAATATATATATATATATACTATATATATATATATATTAGTATAGTATACAAATATAATATATATATATATATATATAGTATATATATTATATATATATATATTATATAATATTATATATATATATATATATTACTATGTCCCAGCACCCCCAAAAAAAATAGCCAATTTTGTTTAATTTTCTTTTTTTACATTTTTTCCTAACAACAAATTTTACAAGGATTCCAAAAATTTATTTTCATTTTCCTGTAGCTTTTGTAGTTTCGAGATGTGTGTTTTTTTTTTTTTTTTTTTTTTCTTTTTTTTTTTTTTTTTCTTACAGTTCCTCGGTAAAATTTTGCCAGGATTCCAAGCATGTGTTCCTTTTCCCGTTAGCTTGTTGTAGTTTTTGAAGATATGGGACTTGTGGCTCTTCTAGAGGCTGGGCCATATAATAATAATTAATATAATAATAATAATAATAATCAATAATAATAATAATTAATAATAAATAATAATAATATTATAATAATAATAATTATAATAATCATAAACATTAAAATATAAGTATTAAAATAATATTTATAAAACTAAAAATAATAATACCTCTCTAAAGTCTAAGCAATGAATTATAACGAAATGTTTGTGACATCTGTAACATATTTTGTGACTAGGAATAATTCTTAAATTGTTTGAAAAATACGATATTGCATCACATTTCATTTCTTTAATATCTCTATTAACGAAAACAAATACTTATTCCATGTTTTTTATTACAAACCAAAAATAACAAGAGAACTTCAATTAACGGACGTAGTTTTTTTCTTCTAAAATAATAAGAAATAAAAAAAGAATATAGTTTTGAAAACTTTTTTGAACACCACAGTTTAGATACTATTTTATTATTTATTCATTTCATTTCTTTATTTTATATTAACTTATTTCTTTTGGCAACTGTCAAAAAATATAGTAGAACCCATTTATTTATGGTTTGAATTATTGGGATTAAAATTCCATTTAAAAACCCTTTAAATATTTTGTTTCAATATATATATATATATTATATATATAGTATATATATAATATATATATATATATATAATATATAATATAATATATATATATATATATATATATATATATATATATATATATATATATATATATATATATACTATATATATATATATATATATATATATATATTATATAAATCGCTGTTTTACCTGATTTCTTTTGATTTTTAGGCCTATATACTAACTTTCATTTCCATTTCTTACAGATGGCATTATGCATAAGAAAGCAAATCATAAAAAAAAAGTATTTCAGTACCTTTCTTTTCTCATTTGCAAAAGCAAAGAAGGAAAGTTCTTCCATTTTTTTTTCACATCCGCGAAGTAAAATTCTAAATCTTAATGACAAAGTGCAAAACTCTTGTTACTCGTCGGGTGTATTATATTTGGAAGAAGCTAGAAAATACCAACAATCATACCTAACTGTAGACGTTATTGAACCTCTACAAAGTGTGGAAGCAGTTACAAAAAAATTGGAAAATAAAATTGTTTCATGGGACGGGAAGACTCGGATTTAGAAAACGAATTTGTACAATATATGACATTGGCCACACCGATGCCTTGAAAGTAATGAAAATAGAGGATGATAAAATATTCTTACAGCGACAGAGGGAGCTAAAGCGACAGGGTTGCCTGGCGGGTATAGACAAAAATCTGGAAGGAAAAGAAAAAAGGGTGATAGAAAGAAAAATCATAGCAGAGAAGAAACGACTTAAACATATATCGTCGTCTGGCCCATCAACTTCATCATCGTCACTCGAATTATTGTATCATTCAGAAACATAACGCTACCTCTTCTACATCTGATGAAAATCAGGCAGACTTTCCAAGTCTAAAACCGCTGCAAAGCGAGGAAGAAAGGACATCATTACCCCAAAATTAGTAGCAGCCTTAGATAAATGTCAGCTAAGCGTAAGAGACTTTGTTTATATTCTTCAAGCTACAGTGGTGGAGGCACTTGGACTTAGTCTCGATAATTTTCCAATCAACAGGTCTTCTATTCAACGAATTCGATCGCAGACAGTTGTATAGCAAATAACTTTGTGTTTTTAGAATAAGGTGCTTTAAGTGCCTGGAGGGCACTGAGCGAATGTGAATAAATGACATAAGAGTGGTCTTGGTTAAGGAATAAAATTTGAGAAAGGGCAATCATTATAACCATTAATTCAGCCGTAAAGATTGAAGCATTATGGTGGAGGGTATGGGAGTGGTTGCGGTCAGGAAAGACAACAGATGCACCCACATTGTTCCCTGTTTTAGAGCCGTCATAAACACTGGAGTAAATCCACTGCGAACTACGGAATGAGACAGGAATGATGTCTTTGACAAAGCAGCAGGGTGGCTAGATTTGGAGAGAAAGATCAGGGCCAGGCAAGTTCTGGGATCAGAGAATAACCTAGGTGTATACCCTTCATCACAAGAGAACGGCAGCACCTTTTGCAAAGGGATGTTGAGGAAGTCATAAATGTTGTAAACTGTGTTTGCAAATGAGCAGTAAGGAGGATTCTGAGGTATCTCTCGCAGAATCGGTGTTAGAACAGATGGTATTGGGTTTTGAAAGCGAAGATAACTTGTGCACATAGTGTACTCCTTTCGAAGAGAGAGCGGCATTACTTCGAATTCAACTTCAAGGCTCACCCGGGGAGACGATCGGAGGGGTCCAGTGAAGATACGGATCGCCTGGTTCTGGATGGGATCCAAAAGATGTAGTAGAGTTGGGGAGGCCTGACCATATACTACGCAACCGTAATCCAGTTTCGATCGGATTAGGGCGATGCAAAGACGTAAAAGGGACTTGCGATCAGCACCCTAAGATATTGAGGCGAGATGACATAATAGGTCAAGCAAGCGATGACAAGTCAGTCTTTCAGGAGCTTTAATTATAGCGGTCAGTATAGTTAAGGTCATCTAGAATGAAGTCCAGAAATTTAACTTGTGAAGTTACAGGAATTTGCGAACCATATAACTTTAGGTTCGCGGGAGGAAGGTGGCAGGTTCTTCGATCCTCTTTTTTCTTAAAAATTATTGCTGAGAATTTTGTGGGTGAGAATTGGAAGCCATGGCAATTACCCCATTGTAAAATATTCTCAAAAGCTAGTTGAAGTTGCCATTTGAGGAATGGCAGCCTGTCGCCGGCAATATATAGCGCAAGGTCATCGACGTAGAGAGAAAAGTTGATCGTCGCTGGGATAGACATAAGAATGTCATTGAATCCGAGAGCAAAGAGTAATGCACTTAGAACACTGCCCTGCGGAAGACCTTCATCCAGAGTAAAGTGGCGTGATAGAATTGATGAGCACCGAACCTTAATGGATCTTTTTGACAGAAGGCATTTAATAAAAAGAGTGAGCTGTCCTCGGAAACCGAGCGAGTGGAATTTAAGGAAAACCCCAGTTCTCCAAATTGTTATAAGCTTTTTCAAGGTCAAAAGAGACACTAAGAACCATCCCACTAGTTGAGAGGGCTTCCCGGATGTTATGATCCAGTTTTAACAAGGGATCTGGGGTTGAACGATTTTTGCGGAAATCAAACTGGAAGTTTGAAAAGGCACTTTCCAGAACAGGAAGGCGGCGGCCTGAAACTATTTTCTCCATTAGTTTGTAAGTATGACAGGTCAGAGAAATTGGTCTTTGATTTTCCACCATCTTTGGATCTTTCCCAGGTTTGGGAATAATGATTGCAAAAGCTGTATTCCAAATAGATGGAAAAGAAGATTCGATCCAGATTCTGATATACAGATCCAGCAAAAAGCTGATGAGAAGGGTGAATATGACGCACCATTATGTAAGAAATCATGTTTAGATGGCACAGTCTTTGCTATTCGCTAGTGCTGTTTGAAAGGTAAAAGGACGGTTATAGTATGATCTTCCCCTTTTGCTGGTGAAAATTCTGACAATGCAGTGTTAATTCTCAATTTTTTGAAAGGCTTCGGCATATCGGAAGAGTTCGATTGGCTAGCAAAACTATAACCTAATCCATCTGCAACAGCTGCTGGAGTAGAGATAGTATCGGTTATATCAGGCCCGTAACGAAGGACTGGGTGAAAAGTTGTTGGAGAGGCAAGATATTTTCTATGCAACCTTCCACACTAAAGAAAGGGGAGTTGTGGAATTAACGGTCGAAGTATAAGATTAGAAGTATTGTTTGCCTGTTTGGCGTAATTAATCGGCCGAGCATCTCGCCGCAAGCTGCTTTTTTAAAGATAATCATGGTCTGAGGTTATGTGCGACGGTCCTTTTGTGATTGCCTGTAGAGTTTTTTCTTCTCCAGGTTAGTTTGTGCACTCTCTTAGACCACTAAGGGGTTGCCGAACGCCTACCTGCGGAATACAAGCTTCCGCTGCTGTGATGATAACTTGTTGGAAGAAATAAAAGGCATCATCAACAGGTGGAAGCCGCTTATTGAAGGGAGAAAGTGGGATAGCTGTGGCCTGATAGAAAAGAGCCCAGTCCGCTCGGTCATAATGCCAACTGGAAATGGGTTTTAACATTGGGCTCGAAAAGTTCATTTAAGGCTGTTGGGTGATGGTCACTGCCGTATAAATAATCAAAGCATGACCTGGTAAAGCGATCCGTAAAAGACTGAAAGCAGAAGTTTTTAGAATAGGGTGCTTTAAGTGCCTGGAGGGCGCTGAGCGAATGTGAATAAATGACATAAGAGTGGTCTTGGTTAAGGAATAAAATTTGAGAGAGGGCAATCATTATAACCATTACTTCAGCCGTAAAGATTGAAGCATTATGGTGGAGGGTATGGGAGTAGTTGCGGTCGGGAAGACAACAGATGCACCCACATTGTTCCCTGTTTTAGAGCCGTCATAAACACTGGAGTAAATTGTAACATAAGATTGCCTTTGTCTTGTGGCATATTTGTCTTTGAGCTAGTGAATGGCATCTCTCCTGCTCAATTTTTCATGTTGCATAATTCCAAAACCTACTGTTCAAACAAGTAAGACTGGTATTTTAAGGAAGAAGCACTGTGGAGTCCTCCACAGTTTTTGCTGTGTGGTGTATTTTCACAGGGAATGTGAAATAATTCTCCGCAAACTGGTCATATGTCATGCGGTCCCTTACAGTATTTTCGGGAATGACCAAACCTTTTACATTTAAATCAAGGTCTGGGTTGGGGATAAACGTGCGAACACTGCAGCTTGTAAACCCTATTTTCACCTTTGAAGGTGGATAAGAGGTATTAAGGTAGGCAGTAAACGAGGATTTGGGGTGTCAGGCAAGTCCCGACGAGGGGGAAATTTAAAAATGTTTGTAACGGAAAATCTTTTCTGCTGGAGATTTCAAAATGACAGCAGTATCTTCGTCGTTCTGTTCTAAAGAATAAATAGTGCCTTTGGATGTGTTTCTTATTTCATCAGCAGTGGGAAAAAGAATGTTTTCGAGAAACGTTAAGGATGACAAAATAGAACTTTGATTCCGGGTGGCAGCTTGAACGAGTAGGGACCCATTTCTCATTAAAATGACTTTAGGGTCTTCAACTCCTAAAGCTTCTTCAAATGCATCGCTAAGAAGAATGGTTCTTTGCTCAGGGAGAGCTTTGGAGATAGTAGTAGATCGCAATAAGTAATATATCGGGAATGATGTATCAGCTGGCATTTCCGGAGGGGGAGCAGCATATGGAGTAAACGAGTGAGAACAACTATGACGGGGGCCACTTTTGCGGGGTTGCCCTAACCGTTTGGGCACCTGTTGTGTTAGGGGCATACCAGTAGATGAATTGCTGAAGTTATGCAAAGGACTCTCAGGTGTAGGAGAAAGAAGAAAAGCAAAAGTACCTGCTGGTCTAGAAGTAGTAGGGACCAAGGTGGGGTCAGGCTGGAAACCTGACGGATGGTAATTGTTGTTATTAAGCTCTCCTTGATTTAATAACGTATTTTCTTTAATAGACTATTCCATAAAAAAAAATTTAGACCAGAAATTTCGTCTCATGAATGAGCATTTATAACAATGAAACAAATGAAACATAAAAGTAAATAACAAGATGGGCTGGAAAGACGTACATTTCTTAAGGAAGGGATCTTTCTCCCCACAACAGGTTGTAGGATAGAGACCCACACAACCTCCCGGACCCCACCCCGTAGGGTAGGCTGTGGATGTGGCCTCGTGAAGGTCCTCCCGTCATTTATCTTGCGTGCCCCACTCTACCTTACCACACGGCACCTTATATCTTCACGTAAAGCCCGAGATTATGCACCAAAGTGCAGAACAGCCTCCTTAGTGGTTAGCTAAGGCTCAGTTTCCCTACGATTGGCGACCCGGTCAAAAAAGAGCTAAAGGAATGGTTTTTCTTCTGTACCCTCATCCACGGTAAGAAGTGTGAGGCGAGCTGAAAACCCATGCGGGAAGAGGCACCGAATACCCAAATGGGCTGTAATGGGAAAAATGGAAGACAACTACGTACAAGTATTTAAAGTGACTGATGGGTGGGAATTAAATAATTAAATAAAAAAATAGATAGAAATTGTGGAGAAGGAGGAGGATTGAAAGATATAAATAATTTGAAAAATGAGAAAGAAGATTGCAAGCATTCGTATGTGACAATGCGCATACTTAGCGCTAGGGTTCGGAGAGACGCGCAAAATTCCTCAAACATTGGTTCTTGTCGCTATACCATGTTCCAGATTATTCACCAAGAGCATAACAACGCAACAAGAATTAATACCACCTTACGAGGATATATATATAATATTATATATATAATATAATTATATATATAAAATAAATATATTATAGAAATATATATAAATATATATATATATATATATATAATTATATATAATATATATATATATATATATATTTATTTATATATATGGGGGAGAAAGAATTGCCCACAGCGTATGTTCTGCGTGTCGTAGAAAGCTACTAAATGGACAGTGTTAGTTGGGTTGGCTACCCATTACCACTTATCTTTTGCTAGGAATGCTAATGCATATGCCGGAGATGGTTGTGAGCGCCGTAAGCGACCTTCTATCTTTTGGTGAAAATGTGAATCGTATGGGTACAAGGAATGTCAGAGGAATAAACGAAGAGGAGAAAGGTGATGGATGTATTAAGAAAGGGTAAATTGGATTTGCTCGCTGTGACAGAAACAAAGATTATAGGAAACGGTGAAGATGAATGGTGTGGTGTGAAATCTGTGTATGCTGGAGTGGAAAGGAATGAGAGGGGGAGAGTAGGATTTGCTTTTCAGATGAGTGACCTATTGCACAGAGCTATGGTGGATTTTGTTTGTTTGAGTACTAGAATTTTAATGGTTAAATTTGCTTGAAAAGGTCAAGGCATGTGTGGTTGTGACATATGGTTCATCTGAAAATAATGTTGAGGAGAGTGCGATTTTGTGGGATAATCTGAGCGATGTTTTGGATAGAGTGAACAGGAGCTTCAGATTAATTGTGTTGAGTTGCCTAAATGATTGGATAGATGATCAAAAAAGGGATGGTATAACAGGTGTCTTTTGTGGTGTTGGGAGAAAATGAGAATAGTAGAAAGGTGATTGATTTCTGTGGGGAGAGAGGAATGTGTGTAAGTAATACTTTCTTTAAACACAAGAGTATTAATAGGTACACTAGAGTTGGTGTAGGTAGAGATGGTATCGAAGTGAAATGTATGATTGATTTTGTATTGCCGAGATGGTATCGAAGTGAAAAGTATGATCGATTTGTGTTGGTGAAGAAGGAGAGGCCGAAGTATATCTTGGAAGTTAAATCAGTGAGGGAGTTAGGGATGGGATTATCGAATCATTATGTAGTTTTACGTAAGATTAAGTTAGTAGGGGCTTGGATGGAGAGAAAGGTGATAAGGAAGGAAGTAAGAAGAAATAAAAGTGTGAAGCTAAGTGATCAAGGTAATAAGGATAAGTGTTCAAGAGCACTTGCAAATAAATCAGTTGAATGTGAAAAAGTTGAAACTGAATAAATCTGGATGCAAATGATGGAAGAGTTTGTTAGTAGCGCAAGAGATGTATGTGGATGTGCTAAAGTAGAAAGTAAAAATGTTAACAGTAAGTAGTGGAATGAAGAAATGATGCAAGCGGTTAAAAGTAAAAAGAAGCATGGTTGAATGTTCTAAAAGCCAATGATGAGGTCTCAAAAAAAAAGTGTTTGGAATTATATAAAGTGGAAAAAGCAAGACTTAAAGATGTACACGTAGGAGGAAAAATGAAGTAAATGAACGGTTATGGATGTATGTGATTGTAAATATTATTATGTATTGAACTTTTATCATATTGATTTGATTATTAGAATATGATACTTCTATTTTCTTAGGTTATATTAAGAGGCCGCGCCGAAATGTTAAATGGAATTCAAATCCGCCATATGAGAAGTGTTGTACACTACAGTGTTAGATCAATGACCATAGGAGTGGCTCGACTTAGGTACGACTGCATATGAGAAATGAGAATAGTGCATAGGAGAGTTAGTGAGAGTGTTCCGTTTAGAGCCCCATGCTATACAAGCAAAGCAAACTTATTATGAAATAATACTAGTTACTAAGTAATCTATGTGTATATATATAATATAGTATTAGTATAATGAATATTATTATAGATCATATATTAGATATTGATGTATAGTAGGTAGTATGTATATATATGAGTTATAATATATAGTGAATATAAACAAGAAGTAGAATGGGTAGATATGATAATATAGAGTATATGATCGATATATATATAAGATAAATAAACAGTATAGAAGTAGATAGATGAGTATATAGTAAATAGAGACTTATAGTTTAAATATGAATATCTAATACATAATGGTACTCCAGCAGCAAATCTGTAAATTAAGTTTATTTACATTCATAAATGTGTTGTTTCAAAGAAATAGGATATGGCTAGACATAGTAGAGCGAAGTAATGTGAGTATGAGTTATGTAGATAGTGGATTTTATTGTAAAATTTATATACTGAGTGTAAATTATAAAATATCGTTTTAATTGTAGCTAATAGTATCCGAGCAGGAGTAAGATATCAAGCATTTAAATAGTACTATACTTTATATTTAATGGTAATAGAGTATATAAAGGGAATTATATATATTAGTATGTTGTATAAAGGTGATATAATATAAACTAAATATATGTATTGTATATACTAAGTTGATATTAGGGTATACTTTTAGTGAGAATTAGTATTGATAACATTGTAAATATAAATAACACAAGGTTGTCAATTTTATAAATATAATAAGCAGTATATAATAATTAAATGTAAGAAACTATCATATATATAATTTTTAACATATTATATGTATATAGATATATAAATATATATATGTTTTTAGATATATATATATAATAGATAATATAGCTCTGAGAAAGTAACTATAATAATAATAATCAAAATTATTTAATAAATTACAAAGTTACCTATATTAGATAGAGTAATATATATATATAAAAATATAAGTATATATATACCGGATAATATAACTTTTATAGTAGTACAGGTTATGATATACTCAGAGGCTGTAATTCAATGGTTGGGTGGTGGGGTGCAGAGGAGTTTGAATACTATCCCCACCAAAGATATGACTTCATATAATTAACACATTATCAGAAAATTTTTTTATGAATGTTGAGAGTTGGTCAAAATTTTATAAAATGGTTTTCTAACAGAAGAATAATGAAATGATATATAAATATTTAATTTAGAGTCTGAGAGTTCAAGAGGCATAGTGAGTAGCTAGAGTTACAGTTTCCTTGTTATACAATTATTGAGACATATGATGGGTTAAATGAAAGACCAATATATTATATGGTGGGAGTGAGTAAGGACAGGATTTCTTCAGTATTATGGCCGTTGAAAGACTTGTCGACAAAAGAAGGTAGTTATCATTGTAATGCGAAGCAATAGGACGCAGATGTGTAGTGATTATCGCCTATATCCCAGTAAATAGGATATTTGTTTTCTATGGCTAATCTGAAGAAGTTAGAGAGGATTGGTGAGGGAGCAAAGGATATATATAGAGAACTTTCTGAAATATGAAGGAATAAAACATTGTAGGTGTGTGAAGCATCAAAGAAGAAAACTTTTAATTATAAAATAGTAGATTATGTCAATGTTGATAGGGATAGTTCGAAGCAATTGTATACCTACAGTTTGCTAGTAGTGAGTGAGGGTGCACGTGACCACTCTCATATTAGTGCATACGTAAGTTTATGCTCATGTGAGTTGACATATAACAAATGGAACAAGTGGGTGCCCTTATAGTTTAAATGTTTAGAGAGTTTTTTATCATTCTAGACGTTGAAACTAATTTTAAAAAGAAGTGCAGAAGAAGAAATAATACTCCTTTATATATACCCAAATTTTGGTATAGTTATGCTTGTGTCATGTATCCTTGGTGGAGAGAAATAAACTAACTTGACGCGTAGGTTTTCCGATTCTCGTTAGGGTATGTTCTTACGTGTGTGAAGATTAGATTAGAAGTAGAAAGCTTATTGTCGGTGTGAAAAATAAAGGAGTATACAAGAGGATCTCTAAATCTAAAACAATTTGTTTTCAAAGGTTCATCTGAACAGATTTTAGTGGCGTAGTTTAGGAGGTGTTGAGAATAAACTAATGATAACAAATGATTAGTAGATTCAAACACATTAGGGAGTAGCTAGTTGTTCGATTAAAGATAAGTGACACAGATGAGGAGAATCACGTGTAAGAGTCCTAACATTAGATGGCTCCGATGTATATAGACGATAGTGAGAGAAAGCTTCAAGAACGTGATTTGATAGCTATATGTAAATATATTAATGTATAGTGTGCTGGAGAACTTTCCCGGGTTGCGCATAGAGAGGTATCGGTATATAAAGAACGGAATAGAACTTCAGTAACACGGTATTGCCTGGAACTTGAGAGAGTGATAGAAAGTGCTAGTGTAAGCTAGTGTACGAGAAAAGTCTCAGTTAGATAGAATATAGAACTCGGTGCGGGTTATTTTTTGTAAGTTTGGGAGGTATTGGATGAACTCTACATTGAACTGGAGCATATTACTAGTCGCAGGGTTCCTCGTACAACGGTCCAGTGAGCATATGCGATCTAATCTAACTTCCATTCTCCTCTCATTAATCGACGTAGTTCACTTCAATCTTCAGAAAGTGTAATAAACATACAGTATAACTAAGAAGTGAGCGTTGCGTTTTCCTTTCAGATTTGTGACATTTGCTGTACTATATATCTCTCTTAACTATATTGCGTCTGTCATGTGCTTTGCGATGCATCTCTCCACTCGGAACGGCAGTTTATGAGTGAGCTGATTGATAGAATGTATCAGACTCTATGATTATCATAGAATGTTTGGATTATGATGATGATGAGATGATGATGATTGAATCATTATATGATAATATAATCCTCTATGTATTTATCATTTGAAATTCCGACTTACCAAAATTTTGTAAAATAATGTATATGTAACTAATTACAGTCACATCATATCAGACATGAAAGTTTAAATGTTGTGAAGTTGCGGAATTCACATAAATTTTACTTCATAACTATACTTTATCTATAATAAAGGAATATATATAATTGTTATATTAATATATATCTGGTTATTCATGGAAGAAAGCTCAAACAAGTTAATAGATTAGTTCCCTAAAGCATCTATATCAAATTGATAATTATATTAATTCCGTAATATATATAGAATAAAATAATTTATATATTAGAGAAGCTCTGTGACCTTGTTATATTTAAAATATAATGTATGTGCGTTACTTAAATGATATAATAGTTCTATCTCAGGAATACATAGCTGATATGACTTCAATACTCACTCATAAATAGAAAAATAGTATACTAACCGCAGGTGGAATAAACTGAATGCTCACTATACCTTAAATAAGATAATTAGTATTAGAATATCTCGAAAGCTCTTATCTCACTCGACTAAAATAGGGAATATATAACTAGCAAAGCAAAGATCTATTAACGCAAAAGGTATTGTGATAATATATATAAATATTATAACAATAATTAAATGGGGTGGTACTTAGCTCATTTTTGAAAATAATTTAAAAGAGAAGAAGAAGAGAGGAGAAGATAAGTAAAGAGAGAGATAAAAGAGGAGCGTTAAGGATGTATTAGAGCTCGATGTAGTAAATAAGATTTATTGGCGACACATTTTAAGTGGCAGATTTCATTCCCACATCGATGGCTAATTTTCATCTTTTGAGTGCACTTGAGTGTTCTTAATTGTTTTTTATTAGTTTAACAAAATAAGTCTGTCGCTCTCTACTATATAGTTTTTCTTTTGTTATTTAAGTTGTGATATATTGAGTAAGTCTAGCTGAGGTCTAACTAATGTTTTATATATATATAATATACTATGATAAAAAAAAATTTTCTGAAATAAATATATATATGTGTCTAATCTCTCTCGAGCTCCAATACGTTAGATACATAATGAAATTCTTAAAATCATTTATGTTATTCTCAAGACAAAGAATTTTTAAATTTAAAGACTTATCTTCATCTCAAACGAAATATTATCGAGAGTGTTGAGACAATTATGAGTAATGGTTGTTCCAAGGTTACATTGTAATAAAACATTGAAATATATTATGCGTATTTAGGTAGTCATTTATAGATGCTCGTTATTCATCAGCAAAAGTTACATTTGATGCAGAAAAAAGCTATCTTATCTGGCTGTAAATCAATAGACGATGAGTAAGTACAGTAGATATTAAACCTGATCATTTATCCAATCATTCCATTATAAAAGATACTAAAGCTTATCTAAATTATTTCTATTGGATTAGAATTATAAATTTTGATGTCATTTTAGATAATCACCTTATCTTATGTTCTTTGTCTTTATTGTTTTAAAATACCCATTAAAAAAAAAAAAAACCTAATTTTTTCCAATTATATATGGATATTACAAAATTATTTATTTCCTCATCTTATATTAAATATATCATATATATGGGAAGTAAAATTAATAGCCTATACAAGATTGGACAATTAACTGTTTATAATATCATATTATATCACTAATAACGTATATTATAGTAATTTATTTAAATAAAAGATTTTTTACTATCCTAAAAACAATTAGTTCAACGATGAAAATTTTTACAATCAATAATTTTTGGTGGATTAAGTCTCTTAATTTTAATATGGTTGTCATATAGCTTAATAATCTAAATCGTCTTATATCTCTTTTATTTGAATTTTGAAATATAGTATATGCCAGTATCAGTAGTTATATACTCTAATCACATGAGAGAGAGAGAGCTATAAATATTGAAGAATCAAAATCGCTGCGCTGTTATGATTTTGTTTCTTTTAAGTGGTATTAAGAACTAATCAATATATCAGAAACCAGAGGTGATTTTCGTTTTTTTACATAATTACATGTGATTTATTACTTATCATTGCATCTAAGATATAATTTACCATATACAGTACCTAAATACGGTAGGAAATAAATGAAGTTGATAATTGCTCTAAGATATATAAGATATATTATAATAGGGTACCCATAACTTGGAAAATAAAACGGAAGTATATTTAATGTCACATTATATTTATTTAATTATAAGAATATTATCAATATATAATATTATAATATATATATTATATATATATTATATATATATTTATCAGTTGACTACACTCACCATTGGATAAAATATTAATATAATATATTAATAATATATATTAATATATATATATTTATAATATATATATCAATATATTAATTATAATATAATATATATATAATATATATAATAATATAATAATACTATGATATATATTAATATATATATAATTATAATAATAATATTAAATTAATATATAGTATATATATTATATGAATATATATTAATAAATTATCAGATAATAATATTAATAAATATATAAATAATAATTAATAGAGAAAAAGTAATAATATATATTAATATATATATAAATATATTATTATATATATATAATTGTACTAGACATTACACCGAAAAAAAGGTTCCAGAGCATATTATAACTAAATAAACATGATATAACAGCTGACTAACTGGGAAGTAATATAAATAGCTGAACCTATACGGCTGTGAATCTCCACGTACAGGAGAACAGTTTCCTTTACCCGCAGAAATTTGATAAAACTATTATAAACTAAGAAAAAACTAAATATTAAACAGCTTTTAAATTTTAAAAGTAAAAACAATAGGTTGATAAAATGATAAATATAGCATATAAATTTTACATGTTCTTTATTTGAGAAGTGAGAACGAGCTCGAGCTTTAAATCAAGACATCTCAGTTTTTTATCTATAGCGTGACTCATCTGTGTATTATTTTTTTAAATACAAAAAAATAACTATACGTTACCCCCGTCTGAATAAACAAGATTAGCTCTAAAATTTTAGTAGGGAGAGTCGGGGTTTTTCGGCTAGGCCTACCGGGGGACGACGTAGGGGCACTTCTTCCCGCGTCCTCATTGTGCTCCATGTCGGCTGCGAGAGAATCCTCGCCCTGATGATTAAGAGAACCATTTAATATATAGACAAAAACAACTTTAACTATTATCTCCCCAATCGAGTATAAAACACAATGCTATGCACCTCGTATAACTCTTAGCACATGAGGATTCATCGAGGGTTTGGCTTGCCAAAAATAGCGAGATACTCTATTACGAATTTGGAGAAAAATAATTCATTTTTTTGCGTGTTTTATATCCCTTTGTGTCAACAAAAGCATACAGGATGCCGAGGGTTGTTAGAGGTAGAACATAATCGAAGAATGGAAGATGTTATTAAAAATATTGAAATAAGAGTGAACCTTTTTTTTCAAACTCTATCGATGAATTCACCTTTTGAAATACAAAAATTGTTATTTATTTTCCGGTAGATGTAATTAGTTTTCTTGTACAGCCTGAACTTTTCGGGATGCTGGTCGCCCTATATATATATAATATAAATATATATATATATTTATATAATATATTAACATACTATATTATATATATTATATTATATATATATTACTATATAGATATATATCTATCTATATATTATATATATATATATATATACTATATTATATAATACTATATATATTATATTATATAATATATAATATAAATTATATATATATATATATATATATATTATATATATATATTATACCTATATATATATATATATATATATATATATATTAATTCCATTAAATAAATAATTGTGACTTATAATCGTTTATTTACAAAATTCGTAAACCTTTTAATAAATATCGAAGGAATCATTTACTAAGATTAGTAAGGACGGATCTGGGGTTCTCTGGTTTGAAAAATCATCAAGAAAACTAATTACAATTGCTTGATTTATTTTCGTATTACATTGATTCTGAAACGGGGCATAGAAAGCCGAGTTTATGTTGCAGCTTTGCAACTTCCACAATTCTTGAAAACTTTTCATCGACTTTTGAACGAAAATCTTTCAAAATAAGGATTACATTTTCAGGATGATTAAAAGCCTTTGCTCTCACTTATGTGAGGGAGAATATAGTTGAAATCATAATTAAACTTGCAACTAAATCGCTCTTGATTACATGTTTAAAAAGATTTAAGGCTTTTGAAGAAGATTCAATATCTTGATCCATCTCATGCTCCCCAAAAGTTTCAACAATTGCTTTAGAAACTTCTTTAAATTGTACCATCCGTCGTAACTTTCCACTGACCTTATTTCTCATATTCGTTTTAGTTTAGCTCATTTTCTTTTCTGTTGGATTTTTTTTTTTTATATAATAAAATAGTTTCCACCTTGGTAAACTAAAATAGTGCCCAGTTATTTTCACTGTGCCAATAAAATAGGCATAGTGCACATCTCTGGAACATACGCTTACTGAGCACACATTGTATCTGTAAATTTTCAGAGAGCTTAAATAAGCACCATTTTATTTAAAACCTCCTTCTCATTGCTGCTGCACCAATCATTCGTTATTTCAACTTTCGTCAGTATTTCTTGTCTCTTAGATATTCCCTTTTTGCAGAGACGATCTACAAATTCAATGCAAGGAGCCAATTAATCAATCAGGTGGAACAATTAATTCTTGGGGTTGAGCAAGCTGTAGTTCTCGGTGGAATTTTAGAAGAAACTTTTTAGGGTTCCTGTGCTAACTATATTTTATCCGGAAATTAGTTTGATGTAATTTAACAAACTTAACTTGTGAAGCTTTTAGAATTCCAGAATGAACATTTCCTATTTGAAGGTATGGAGAATTAATGATTCCGCAAACTTCACAAAAAATTTTAACATTTTTGTCTGCAGTTTTAAACATTAGTGTTGTTTTCCAGGAACAAAGGGATTTTAAGAGCGCTTCTCACTTATGCCGAACTTTGAAGGTGAAATTACAGCTCCATGAGCGAAGAAGAAAATCAAGCATTTGTATCATCCACTGGGACAGTTTTTGAGGTATGTTCCACTGATTACTGCATTTTTATGTGGGTTGGAATAGAAGCTGAAGTGTTGAAAGGATCACTGCAACTAACTCATAATGAAAGAAACACCCAGTTGAAATACAGTAACTTCAGACCAGGAGTTTCCACATACTTCGACGAGCCCAAATGCATTTTCTTAGAAACTCATTTGAGTCATTTATATGGGAAGTAGGTAATGTACTCTTGTAAAAATGAAGCCTGTGTCATGTGCAGTATTCCTAATACACCAGAACTTAAATTAAGATTTCTTTGTTCTCGTTCACATTTCTATGCAACTTACGAGATACGCGGTTACCACAGCAAAAAGAAAAAATAGGAAAGATTTTTTTCTTTTAAAATAGTTTACGTCTTGGAAAACTAAAATAATGCCCAGTCTTTTTCATTGTACTCATAGAATTTCTAATATGAATGTCAAGTGAACATGCAAGGCGCGGTATATTTTCGACATCTTGAACACTTTTATATAAAAGTTTTCTTCTTTGATGCTCCACCATCATGTCTTTATTCAATCAGAAAGTCAATATTTATTTCAACCTTCGAAGTATTGCCTTCGTTAGAGATTCTCTTTTTGAGCTTTCAACAGCCATTAAACCTAAGAAATCTTCACGAACCATAAATATGTTTTCCTCATTTCTATTAATATGTACTCTTAATATGCTTTGATTAGTATATTTATTATTCTTATAAATTAAAATTAAGAGATTCAATTCATAAAAAAATTTTGATAGTTTAAATAATTTCGGGGGGAATTCAAACCCTCTGAACCCACCCCTGGCTACAGCCTTGTATATATATTATATATATATACGGTATATATATATATATATATAATATATATCATATATATAGTAATATAAATATATTATCATATATAATATATATATATATAATATATAATATAATAATATATTTATATATACTATATATTATATATATATATATATATATATATATATATATATACTATATATATATATATATATATATATATATATATAATAATATATATATATATATAATATATATATTTATATACTATTATAAATGTATATAGTATATTATTTATATATAATTATATACTATATATATATATTTATATCATATTATATATATATATTATATATATTATATATCTATATATATAATATAGTTACTACTATATATATATAATATATATATATATAATATATTATATATAATATATATAAATATATATATATATAATACATATATATAGTATATTTATATTATAATATAGATATATTTATATATATATATATATATTTAAATATATATATTATATAATATATATATATACATATATATACTATAATATATATATATTATATATAATATATACTAATATATAATATAGATATTATGCAGTCTAGTTTTTTATGTTTTATAAATAAAAGGGGGGGTTAGGGTTAGGAACACCAATCTTTGAACTCTTATCGCCTTAGTTCAAATAGAGCGACCTTGTGGTTTGTATGATCAACTAGTTTGACAAACACTTCCTAAAATTGAGGAGAAGGGCTCTAACGCATAAATAATAATAAATTATATAATAATTAATAAATTAATAATAATAAAATAATAATTAATCAATAATCAATAATAATTAATGAATTAAAGAATTAAGACAATTATATATATATATATATATAAATATATATATATATATATATATAATAGCTATATATATATATATAATATTATATATATATTATAATATATATTATGATATATATTATATATATATATTAATTTGATGAGGAAAAGCAACACCAAAGCCCTCCACATAGGAAATCTTTATTCAAAAATTCACAACGTTTCCGGAAATTAACCTATTTCCATCTTCAGGTGAAAAACTAAAAATTAACATAATATATAAATAAATATTAACAAATATTGAAAGATATTAACTTAATATCGCTAAAGATATAGTAGCGAAGTAAAGATACATTTAAACATTGAATTGAAAATTCTCACTAAAATAGGTAACATATTACAAAAATGAAAACTAAAAATAGAAACAGGACGTCGCTCCGTAAAACAAAAATAACCATGAAATTGAGATCAAATTATAAGCACAACATTAACTTTAAGTCCTATTTTTTAACAGGAGTAACTATTTTTCAAAAGATAATTTTCAGAGTTAAAAACATAATCAAAATACTCTGGTAAACAAAAAACAAAAACTCACCATTTAGAGTTACAAATTATAAATTTATTGAACGTATATGCGAGAAGGCGCTACTTCATGTCAGGTTAACACACTGTAGTTTAAAGGACCGAATCGCAGATTGAGGAAGGTTTGGTGTTGGATGTATAAATGTTTCTAAAATATTAGGTGGTTTGTGATTTAGTTTGTAGCTAATATATTAAAGTATTATAGTTAAAAGGGGTGTCTGCTGTGTGGGAGTGGTCTCTAGCGGAGTGGGATGGTGAATTCAATTATGATTTGGTACGGGTGGAGAACCCTATGTTCATTTATCCTCACGTAGAACTGGCGAGACGTACTGCCAATATCGACAGCAATACAGCTGTCACAAGTAAATTTATATATTAATGAGACTGAGGCTAAGGGATACGGTCTTTATGATTGCAAAATGAAGATATCTTGTGTGAAGCAGTGAAAATTAAGTTGACATTCAATTGGGGAAAATGGTTTCGTAAAAGAAAGATTAATTCCTTACGTAGTTTTGTAAATATATGTTCATAGTAGGGGAACTTTATATATAAATCACATTTTGGTGCGGAATAAATCAAAGATCTGGACACGTAACAGGAATTCAAAAAATTACTTATATATTTGTGAACTAGTGAAGAGGGGTAATAATTACATTTAAAAAAATTTAAAAGAAAATTGAATTCTTTATGCATAAGTTGGAAGGTGGAACTAAGATGATAAGCTCTATATAACAAAGTGTTTAATGCGAGATGTTACATTAAAAACAGAGGGATGTGACTAAAAAAAATTTATTAGTCCTAAACCTGAAAAAAGTATCTTTTTCGGTAAACACTTACTGTGAAATTTGTGACGTCTGTATGTCCAAAAAGAAATGTTCCAAAGATGGAGTGTTATCACTTCATTCTTCTTTTGTACAATTCTATACTTATTAATTGAGCATTTAATAATCAAAAGGTAAAACCTTATCTTTATCAGAAAAAAAGTAGGAAAGTGTCGTCCATAAACCTCTGTAATGGGCTGGTTTGAAGGAGGGGGACAATTTGATAACCAGATCTTTTCAAAATGGCTCAGATAAGAGTAGGCTAGGGTGGCTAAGGGGGAAACCCATGGCTAGAGAATCTGTTTGTTGGTACCAGTATATTATTAAAAAAAGAAATAGGTGTCCTGGGTGGCTAATGTTAAGTAGAGTTTTAAAATTCAGATCCTATTGAAGCCGTTAAAAAAACTATTGATTTTAATGAAATATAGCGTCTAGGAGAAATTCTATTGCATCATTCGTATATTAATATTTGTGTTACAGAGACTCCAATATCAAACTTGACATATGAAAATAATCGTTCAAATTTAATGTCAAAATCCATTCTTAAAACTAGGAATTCTTATTAATGATATATTCATTATTTGCGAAAGGGGTCAAAAGATTTGATTTAGAAATTTTGCAAGTCTATATTAAAGATATAGAACTTAGGTTAGAATTTAGATTTAGGACATTTGTTTTGTTGTATTAGGGAGACCGTAACAATACTACCTGGTGAAAAACCATGAGAGTAGACATCTCATCCATCTAAGAATACTGCACTTTTACCTATAAATTTTGTTGGCTTTCAGCATCTTACGCAAGAAACGATTAACCTTCTCCTCTAAATTAAGTGACAGAATCAAAGGATCTTTATTGTGAATTGGAGTAAACTTAGTAGTGTCGGAGATGATGTTAGGCATTTTATTAATATAATCAGCTTTGTCTAAAAGGACGACACCAAGGCCCTTGTCAGGTTTACAAATAATTGTTGAAAGATCATTCTTAAGTGATTTCAAAAATATCTAATATCAGTCTTCGAAATTAAATAAGAGAATATTTTTAAAGCATTAGAATTTTTAAAATTAAAAATTTTTGGGCAAGAAAGTTTTACATTAAGGGTAACTGTATTAAAGTCAGAATGAATGGTTCATAATTCTTCAACGAGTAAATTAATCTCTCGAAAGCACTAAAATATTTATTAATAATCTATATGCATATGTATATCGAGGGCAAACAAAAATTCAGACCCAAGCCCAGGAGGCGCTTTTCATTTAGCAGTAAAACTCCATGCATTTAAATTAATATGTATTTAATTCAATAATATCGGAGAAGGAATCACATCTATTGTAAATTTAAAGCTTTTAGTTTATTTATTTCACTGCTTCACACAAGATATCTTCATTTTGCAATCATAAAGACACCGTATCCCTATCTCTTCAGTCCTCAATATATATTAAATTTACTTTTTGACAGCTGTTAATGCCTTCTTATATGCAGTACTATGTCTCGCCAGTTCTACGTGAGGATAAATGAACATAGGGGTATCTCCACCCGTACCAAATCATTATTGAATTCACCATCCCACTCCGCCATTAGAGACCACTCCCACACAGCAGACCACACCTTTAACTATAATAATTTTAATATATTAGCACAAACTAAATCACAAATCAACCTAAAATTGTAGAAACATTATACCATCCACAAAACACGCAAACCTTCCACATAGGCGATTCGGTCCTTTTAAACTAGACAGTTTGTGCTAGACCCTACATGACTACAGTAGCCCCCCTTCTCGCATATACGTTCAATAGATCTTAAATTTTTAACTCTAAATGGTGAGTTTTTGTTTTTGTTTACCAGAGTATTTTGATGATGTTTTTTAACTCTGAAAATTATCTTTGATTTTTACCCTGTTAAAAATAGACTTAAGTTAAATTTGTGCTATTAATTTGATTTCAATTCATGCGTATTTTGTTACGGAGCAACGTCTTTCTAATCTTAATCATTTTATGTTTTTTAAATAATATGTAAGATGTTTTTGTCATAATTATTTGTACGTTAAATGTAAATTTAATTTTGTATCCAATAATATTGTTATTTATAATTTATAACTTTTAATATTTGTTAATATTTAAATATACTATTATTATTTTAGTTTTTTCACCTGAAGATGGAAATAGCTTAATTTCCCGAAACGGTGTGAATTTTGAATAAAGATTTCTATGTGGAGGCTCTGGTGTTGCTTTTCCTCATCAAATTAAAATTCCCAACACATAGTTACTGGATCGCTCATATATATATAGTATATTATTATATTATATATATATATATATATATATATGCGCTAATATACTAATAATATATAATATATATATATATAATATATATTATATTATATATATTATATATATATAATATATATATAATATATATATATATATAATTGTAACAGAAGTATGCAAGATTTTAAAATAAAGCCGTGACACTTTTTTGGTTATAATTTTAATTAAGTAATAATTTAAACAAAAGAAAAATAATAGTAAGAAAGCTATGTTGAAATCGATTAAAGTGCGATCACAAAGAGTCTCTTGAATACTTGATCAATCAAAAATGAACACAGATATAGTTGTCTTCTGAATGTCCGTGAAAATATTTTGAGGATATCGATCAGCCTCTCTTCTGTAAATAAGCTTGAAGTGTATTCTCCTTCGTATATACAATCGTAACTCTCATCTGACAATATGATATCACTCAAAAATCTTCGCGGTTTTTGCGTTCTGTAAGTTGGTTCAAAAACATATGCGATAATCTTCTCGTAGATACTTATTGTGTTTCCCTTAGATTACGTCCAATTCTTTTCCAGATTACAATTTCTCGTTGTAATTTAGACTTCTTCACTTCAGTGACTTTCTTATTAGTCAGTTCTTCGCACTATAAAAATGATACTCCAGTATTACCAAAATAAAAGTCTTCTTTTAGACTTAATTTTCCTAAATAAAAATTCTTCTTTGAGTGGGGTTTTCCTAAACGCACGCACTCTCTCAAAACAAAACTTCAATCCAGAAAAAGAACTCTTCAAAAGACAATTACCACATATTAATGTTTTTCGAATGTATCCAATATACTTTGGTGTGATGCAGCCCTAAAATTCCTTTTCATCAACTAAATTTTAATAGATAAAATTATTTTGGGTAAAAATAAATTTCACTTATATTAATTCCTAATATTTCCAAATGGTTTTAAATTTAGATATTTCCATTCGTGAAGCTCTAAAATTTCAGAAATAATTTTGAATAGCATTTTATCAAGATTATTCAAATATTCTTACATACGGTAGAAACGTTTTTTTTCCAAAAAAAATATCAGATCTTCACATCTCTATTCTTATTATATTCCCCGTTATTGACAGGGTTGCACTGGGCAGCTGCCCGGGGAGCTGCCCACCTACCCACCCGGGCTGGGCTTTTTATACAAAAAACCCGGGCAAAATGAAGGCGGCGTTTTTTTTAAAAAAATCTATACGTACATTGATATAATTATTAAGAATTGAGATAAAAAAATTATTACATATATTTAAATTGTAATTACAGTATTATGGAAAAAAAAAAATTATATTATATTAATTATATTACTATATCAATTTTATTAATAGTCACTTGAAGTCTGACACAAAGGAAAATTAAGGTACATACATTAATGTATATACTTTGAAAGGAAAACTTAATCATTAGTAACAATAAAAAAAGTAATTGCAACTTAATCATTAGTACAATAAAATGTAATTGCAATATTGTGAAACTGAAAAATGCTTTCAAGATAAAAAAAAAACAAAAAACAAATACTTTTAAAACTTAATTATCAATTTAATTAATTTAATTTAAATTATATAACGACACAGAGAAACTTTTAGAAACTTAAAGTCACTAATTTTTTGATTTAATTAATAAGCATTTGGAAATATCACTTTTTAAAAAATATATAAACTTGTATATTTATTTACCAATTTCAAAAAAAAAAATTGCACATTAGCCCTATATATAGTAGCTAAATAGCTATAAGCCTATATAGAATATTGTAATTAACTAATTAAGAAATTAATTTCTGGTCTACCATGACTACCAAATCATCACCTTTTGTATCTTTTAGCAATCTATGGCACATTACAAGTTTTTCTGCCCTTTCATTCCCTAACCCTATTCTAAGCTTCGTTTTGGATCATCCAAAATTTGAAATATTTATATTATATATATTAATATATTATATTAATATATATATATATAGTATATATATATAATATATATATATATATAGTATATAAATACAATTTATATATATATCTATATATATATATATATATATATATATATATATTATATACTATATATATATATATATAATTATTAATATATATATTATTTATATATATATTATATATATAACAGGTATATATATATATTATATATATATATATATATAATACTATATAACTATTATATATATATATATATATATATATATATAATATATATTATATATAATATATTAATAATATATATAAATTATATATATATAATATATACATTTATATATATATACAGATATATATATATTATATATATATATATATATATATATATTATATATATATATATATATATATATATATATATATATATATATATATATATATATATATACAGTATTATATATATATATATATATATATATTATATATATATATATATTATACTATTATATATTAAATATATATATATGATATAATACTATATAAATATATATAATATATTATAAGATATTACCTATTATATATATATATATATATATATATATAATAAGAATATATATATATATATTATATATATTAAGAGATATTAATTATTATATATATTGATATATATATAAAAGTATATCCTATATATATATATATATTATAATTATAATAATATATATATATATATATATATTATATAATATAATATAATAGATATATATACTATATATATATATATAGTAATAGTATATATATATATATATATATATATATATAAAGTATATATATATATATATAATATATGATATATATATATTATATATATATATATATATATAATATATATATATATATATATATATATATATATATATATATAAAAAATATATAAATATTATATAAATAGACTATAATATATATATAATATATATATATATATACTATATATATATTATTATATATATATACTATCAGTATGAAATAATACTATTATAATACTATAGCTATTAATATATATATACTCTTAACTATATATATATATATATAATCCCATATATATAATATATATATATATATAATATATACTATATAATAGTATAATATATATAGATAATATATATATATATATATATATATATATGTTTTAAATTTAGATATTTCCATTCGTGAAGCTCTAAAATTTCAGAAATAATTTTGAACAGCATTTCATCAAAATTATCCAAATATTCTTTTTCCAAAAAAAAAATATCAGATCTTCACATCTCTATTCTTATATCCCTCGTTATTGACCATCGCAGCGCCTATGCTATTTTGCATTTCTTCTTCTCTTTTATTATATGACTTTAGTAAATTTGCGTGGTAAGTTTTTAATTTCCCGCTACATTTATTCTATAATTATTTTCCCCGATTATTCCAACAACTTCGTATGGTCCTTTCCATTGCATCAAAAGCTTATTGCTTTCTGTGGGAAGCAATATCAATACTGTGCTTCCTAATTTAAATTTTCTTTCCTTTGTATTCTTATCGTAATGATGTTTGTAACGATTCTGTGCCTTTCCCAATTCTGTCATAGCTAGCTTCAAAGTCCCTTCCAACTTCTCTCTCAATTTAAAGACGTAATAATAACTATTTGTCGCCTCATCCAATTTCCGTTGATTAATCCACAACTCCTTCATTATCTGAATCGGCCCCCTTACAGTTCTCCCATATAATAGTTCAAAAGGGGCAAAGCCCGTGCTCTCTTGCGGTACTTCGCGATAGGCGAACAACAGCGGGTTTATAAAACTATTCCATTTTTTTGGTTACTCGCTGCATGACCTTCTTAACATCATCTTCAACGTGCCATTGAATTTTTCTACCAGGCCGTTACACATAGGATGGTACGGCGAGGTGGACAATTGTTTTATATTTAGCAGCCTGAACACTTCTCTCATACACCTTGAGACGAACTGAGTCTCTAAATCAGTAAGAATTTCTTCAGGTTTTCCTATCCTACTATATAGGTCTACCAGAGCTTCCGCGACTGTTTCTGTATCGATATTTTTCAATGGCACCGCCTCAGGGTACCTTGTGGCATAATCTACTAACGTTGGTATGTATTTATGTCCATCTAGTGATGGCTGTTCTATCCGTCCAATTAAATCAATGGCTACTCGCTTAAACGGCGTTCCAATGAGCGGGATCTTCATTAGTGGCGCTTTAGGTACTTTACCTTTGGGAACGGTCTTTTGGCATATATCGCATGAGTGACAGAAACGTGATACGTCCTCGCTCATCCCTGGCCAGTAGAACTCCGTTAATATCTTATCCGACGTCTTTTTTACTTATCTATTGAGCTTAACATTATGTATCCCTTTTCTCTTCCTGGTAGATCGTAGTACCATTCGTATTGATCTGATTTATTCGCTTCACTGGAACTTTCGTTGTACTTCCACACTGTATGGGCCTCTCGATTTGATCACTTGAATTTTCAGTGATAACGATGGGATCCTCCACAGTCTCGTCAACAAATTCACTCATTTCCTTTTGCACGTTACCCATTCCGCACCCGCGTGGCCTTTCGTCTTGAATACGGGGGTCTTCAGCGTTTCTAGCCCCAGGTATATCCCTATGATAAGATCATACAGAGCGTCATCAAGAGCAATAGCCTCAACATATCCTGCGTAGTACGGCGTTTGTACATTAATTTTCACGACCGGAGGAGCATCTCTGATTGTATTATCAATCATCAACAGCTGTTTTCTTTCTCCAGTTCTCTGATCTTCTGACGTGAATTTCTTTTTAATTATAACACAATCGCAGCCGGTGTCTCTTAGCACGTCAACTTCTCCACCATTAACCTGCCCCTCAACGACAGGCATTTTTGCTCCATGAACGTTGGTCTTTGCATTTTCACATTTTATACACGCTACTCTCACAATCGGTATTCGCTTTACGCACATCAGAGTGATTTTGTTATCTGCATCAGCATCTTCATTTTCGCATCATGACTTTGCTTTAACTCGTCTTTGTGATTCACAAGTAGCCCTTGTAATCGCTGAAGCGGCTCTCTTCGGCCCTTCTCTCTAATTGTTATAATAATTTCGAGTTATATTATCCTTTTTAATGGAATTATAGTTTCGGCAGTCGATGGCTCTATGACCGATTTTTTCACATTTAAAGCATGTCACTTGATTCCTTTGTTTGTGAAGGTAGTAGGGATCTTCATTCACAACCTTCTCTTCTTTCTTAAGAGAATCTATTTTACTGGGTATCGTAAACAAATTCTTATTATGTGCTAACAGATAATTCTCCGCCTCGCGGGCTATAATTTCTAACTTAACCACTTTCCTTTCCCTCAGGAAGGTTGCCAGTTCTTTTGGACAAATATTTAAAAATTGTAGTCGATAATAAGAATTATTGTTTATCGGTTTTAATAGGAGTTAATATTGAACATTTTAGCATTATTTTTTAATTAAACGATCTATAAATTGAATAGAGCTCTCATCGCTTAAGGCCTTTTTGCTTCTAAATTTTACCCGATACCCATCTTCTGTCAAATTAAAACACAATAATAAGGCATACTTTAACTTATCGTAATCTTTGGATTCCTCCTTAGGTATACGAGAATAAGCGACTAATGCTCTTCCAGTCAGTAAGGCACTTAAGTGTGACAACCAGTTTCCTTTATCCCACTCATTTATCTCCGAGAACCGTTCAAATCTTGCCAGATAACAATCAATTTCGTCCCTATTGTCGGAGAATAAGGGTAATCTTGGGACTCTCGCCTTAACGTCATTTCCGATTGATCCTTGTCGTTGAGTAGTACTGTTCGCTTGTACTTCAATTATCTTAAGTTCTAATTCCTGCTGTCTCTGTGTCGCTTTATCTATTGCTTCTCTTTCCGCCGGCCCCTTCGCGGCCTCTCTTTCTGCGGCCCTTTGTTCTTTGAGTCTCGCAGCCTCAACAGTTCTCTCTTCAGCAATGAAGTCTCTGGCTTCTTTACCACTCAGACCTAACTCTTGTGCAAATTATATTCTAATGAATTCAAAATTCAATCTTTCGAAAAAAATAATTAAAGTAGTAATTAGAACTAATTATAATAGAATTTCTATTTCGTGGTTCCGTGAGAAATAGTTTCAAAGAAAAAAAATATGGTCTGATTTATTCTCATATATTCCACTTTTTCCGCAATAGCTTTTCGTTCGGACCACAGGACCCATAATTAAAATGTCCACAAGATTAAATTCAGGCGGTTAAATAAAGCGGTGACATATTCCCCCCGGTTATTCTTTTAATTAAAAAAGTTAATTTTTTTTCTAAATTTTTGAAAAACCCAAAGAAAAAAAAATAATTAGGGAAAAAAAAAAAATTTAGATCTATACTATATATATATATATTAATCTCCTCAAT
>JABUQX010020033.1:0-13476 GCA_015478945.1 Trachelipus rathkii
ATTCACTACAATATATTTATTAGGGATTAAAATTACCATGTCACAAAAAGAGAGATTGGCACAGGGCTCGAATTAAGTTTGTATGTTACTTAGCGGAAGCGTTTGGGTGTTAATAAAGGGCATCCGTTCTGGGATTCCGGGAATGTAACGATTGACTGACAATTTATTAGAAATTAATTTTGGTGTACGAAGGCGGAAACGGTTGACTCAGAGATTTTGAAGAGAAGGTTACATTCGTTGAAGTACTGATGGGAATGTACAGTTTAGGGAAATGATTAGAGAATGGTAGACTTAGAAGATTTGAAAGTTAATGATTGACACAAAGGTGAGTTTAGTAGAGGAGGAAAATGAAACGATTAAATTAGAGAGAGTAAGAGGCTTGATTAACGTCACAAAAGATTCGTGTCGTGGTTCTTTTACGGCAATGATAACTTAAACACTTCGTTGATAGTTAGGGGTTGGTCAGCTTGGCACTCCCCAGATAGTTCACAGCGTCAGGACAGAAAGCCCATGATAAGTAGTTTTGAAGTTGAATATAAGTAGCTTGATTAAGGAAACAAAGTAAAAGAGTTGATAATGACGATGAGGGGAGTGATCAATAATATCAACATTGATTAGTAAGAGTGCAAAATTCTGAAGAAGAGAATTTAATAATATGCTTGATGAAGCTAGTTTACTTACTTCTTAGATAATTGAACCTGTTTAAAATATATGGACAGCTTTCAGCTTTCACTTTTTAAACTTGTTAGCTATGTGATTAAATATGAAAATGTTTAGTTGTAACATCGTTTAAAATTAAATTATAGCTACTGTTACTGCAGAGCAGTAATAAATTTATTAAATTGAAAAAAGTGTGGGTAGAAAAGTTATTATGAAACCTAGGTATAGTTATTCGAAGAATTAAATTTATTAATAAGAGAATGAGGTGTTTACTTAATAAATATTTGTGAGAGAAATTCATGGAAATGATTGATATACGATTATCCGTGGATGAGGTCTGGAATCAAGATTTTTTACATTTTTGTGATTCGTCTTTGTTAGTTCTATCACCACGAATAGTTATTAGAGGTTAAACTGCACTCGTCTTTTGACTAGACTAACAATTAAAGCTTGTAATGTGGCTTCAGCATGATATATCTTTAGCTATCCAGTACTTTTTTTTCTTTTGGGATAGACTTTGTGTATATAATTGTAACGGATATCGTATTGTATATGAATCCTGATGGAGCTAGAGGATTCGATCTCACGGATTCGAAACATGTTCCACACACATCGTGATCTTCGGATTTCTGATTCGAAATTCCTAATACTTGACCTGGATGCGACCTACTACTGATATGATTAGTATATATATATATGTATATATGATATGACTGAGGAACGTTGTCTATTATATAAGTAGATATATATGCAATGGGATACTCTGCAGTTCTATTAACACTGGTGCACCATTCTTTATACATAATATATCATTATAAACTATTTGTCTACATAATACCTATATATTATATATAGCTATATATAAGAAAATCCTTCTATATATATTATAGTATATATAAATATGAAAATTTACAGTCTAATATAGTTAATCCTATATATATAATATATTATAAATATTTAATATATTATATATAATATAATTATACAAACAATCTCATTTTGGCACAAAACTTACTCCCCTAACCAAATTAAATCATTGGTGAATATGTGTAAATTTTGATATAGTGAGGTTATACAACTATAAGTGGCCTTCTGATTCTGATACCCTCAATTAAAAGAATAAGATGTTTTTTAAGTGTGAGGTTTACATCTTCTGTTCATTTTATCATAAGCTATTTTTGGGATAAAGTATTGTCTTGCAATTGACGTTATCTGAAAGGTAATATTAACATTACTCGACTTTTTCAAGAGATAGAGCTGTTTGATCTTGGATACTTGTGGTTTATCTATCAAGAAAAATATACTGGTTTAGCCTGCATACGGACATATATGAATTCTTATGACAAAATTGAATGAATACAAACCCAAATGCAAATAATGTTATGTGTCTAGTTATAGATAAATGGAATAGATACTTGCCATATTACATCAATATACACCGATGAATACCATAGAAAAATCCTGGTACAAATCATTTATTTGAGGACCTCCAGGATGGACCCTAAAGAGAAAAGAATAGTTATAAAACAATCAATAGTAAGTTATAAGTATAAATTAATCAAACATTTCAAAGAAATATTGCACTAATTCATTTAACACACATATACAGAGTGGTCGAATTGTGTTCCTTATTATTAGTATTTATTCTTTAACTTTATATGGTTTATGACATAAAATGACTTATTCAATAATATATAGAATAATGGAATCGCAAAATGTTCACATTATTCCCACTCTCTGATAACTATACAAGCAAAATATACTGAAACTGTATTAATGTAAATTAGGGTTGCATGCTAATCTGAGTGCCACTACCACCGGGCTGGGCTTTTTAATACAAAAAACGGCAAAATGAAAGCGGGTGTTTTATAGTAAAATTCTTATTTATACACACGTAAAATGATATAATGTTTAAGAACTATGTTGTATTATACTTTAAAGCTGTATTATTAAATATATTGTAAACACTGATACATTAACAGTATTCGAGAAAGAAATGCTAGAAATTTGCTTAAAAATTATATGCTAATGTATTCTTAACTAATATTTTTATCAATAGCACATAATATAAAGATCATTAGAGACAAAGAGTAAAATGTTGTTGAACCGTCAGAAGAAGCGAGAGAACGTTAAGAGGAAGAAGTAATAATAAAAATAGTAATTTTTGATAAAGAACCAGAAAGATGAAAAAGGAGAGAAGACGGCAAGGTTATTATTATATTATAAACATAAAAACGAAAAATAATTACAGCTTAAATAATATTTATTTACTTATATATTTAATTTATTAAATTTAATAAATTAAGTACTGAAGCAAGACTTCATTTAGAAAAAAAACTATTCGAGAGTTTTGAATATATATATATTAAAGTTTATGTTTAATAAAAAAGATAAAAATACTTTATCATTATCTAATATATATAATATTTTGGAATTGAAAAACACCTATTTGAAGTAAAAGTTAATCCAAAGATTTAGCCTAACAGACCTATGTATGGCCTGAGCTTTGATAGGTTTGAATGTAAGTTAATCCAAGATTTGTGATCGACCAGATTTAGGACTACAATACATTAATCACTAACTACATATAAATAACATTAGCATACCTGTTACATATAAAACAACTTAGATTATTTGATTTTCTCTTAATTCTCAAGATTTGTATAAAACTGACAAAAGAATGGTTGAAGTGGCGAGAGTCGAAAAAAGTTTTTACAAGAAATATATGTCCTAAGAAATTTGTTCCTTTTTGAAATTTTTTGCTAATTATGCGCCACCATTTGGCAGGTTCCAGATTGTTTGTCATATTTTCTTGTAACATATACTTGGGATATTCTCCCTCATCCTCAAATGGATAACAATAGTAATGGGTCAATATAAGATGGATTTATATTCCCATATATAATTACATTCTAATAATATATCTTAATCATTTTGTTCTTGTGTAAGGTCAATCCCTTTATATTTTGGGTGGGCTTGATAAGCATCAAGATGAAGAGGAGTTTAATATTTAATATACATGGTAATATCTTTATTTTTTATTAATTATGAAAGTAAAACAAACCTTTTGTCTAATTTATCTCATAATGGTAACATACTCTCCAATATTAATAATTATATATAGTATATATATATATAATATGAGTATATAAATAATATATATTATATATTATATATTAATAAATATAATATATATATATATAATATTATATTATAATATATATATAAAATTATGATTATATTAATATATATATTTATATTAAAAATATATTATTATCATATTATATTAATTAGTATATAATTATATATAATTATATATATATATATATATAGTATAGTAATATATATAATAAGTATAATTATAATAGTATATGATAAAGTTTAGATATAATCTTATATTTCTGCTGAACATATATACTATATATTTAAATTTTCAATCTATTGTCTTGATAAATAATATTATGACCTTATTTTGCCCATTGGCTCACTGTAATTTCCATGAATTAGCATAAAAATCACGGGTTTTAAATTAACACCGAGGCATTGGCACTTTTAATAAAACACTGAGAGATATTATTTGTGAACCTGATGTAAAATGAAGTAGTATAGTTAGATCGAATAGTTCCTCTAAATTTTAGTGAAACTTTACATAAAATGCGATGAATGTAGGTTTCGTTCCATCTAGATGCTCTTCACTATTGTTATGCATTCATTGGGCACATTAGATGTAAAAGGAATAGATCAAACTAAGGAAAATAGTTATATCAAAAAGAACAATTTATCTCGCTTTCTTCTGAACATGCAGCACTATAAATTAAATTGTATAGAATTGTAATATAAACATAAAAAAGTGTTTTAATTTGAATCTGCATTCACTGCAGGTCAACAATAGAACTAAGGAGTTTTCATCGAGACAGTTTATACTCAACTGAGTGTGAGAATGTCGTAATTTATATTTTATGGTGTTATTTCCTGGGCCAGGCTGCAAGAACAAAAATATTAAAAACAGTCGATGTTTACAATTAAGGAATGATATTTAAAATATTTAACAAACAGATCTTAATTGAGCACGTTACTTATCATAGTTATGTACATAAACCCAAACATATACAACGTTAAGGTATTTGATACAAGACACATCAAATTTTTTGGTCATGATAAAGCTGGTTTATGATATATATTATGTCTTTGGTATCCCGCAGTTCCGCTGGAGAAATGGATATTCTAAGAGATATTGCTGAGACACAAAAGAAGTCTCCTCGGTCATTAGAGATTTATCATAAAGATTGGGTCTTTCAAAACTAGTAATTTAATGTCATCAGATTTAGAGTCTAGTATAGATGTTCAGTGTACATCAAAATGCTTCAAAAGAATCATTAATATGATTGACAGAAATGCATGTGAAGTTATTATTATTATATCTTGATCCGGGTGGTTGAAGTGCCCAGAGGTAAATGGAGCAACTGCCTCCAAAGTTTTGATCTATGGGGGATTATTCTGGGTTACATACCTTGGATATTGTGGTGTGGAATTATACAGAGAGGATCCATATCTATGGGTTAACTGCGTGTGGATTGTGTTGTATAAAGGAACGTGATCTGGAGGATTAGGGGAGTGTTAGGGGTTATGAAAGATATAATAAGAACTGGGGTAATATTGTCTTTGCTAGGTATGAGGGATTGATGCTATTGAGTGAGTTTATCTATAATTGTCAGTATCTGGTTTGTAATAAGTGGAGACAAGTAAGGGAATAAATGTATTTCTATTGAGATATAATTTAGATATGAGGTGTTGAGTAATACAAAAAATCACTATAGAATTAATTAATATTAAACTCTCTGAGTTATTTTGTATTGTCTTTCTATGATTTGTTATATTATTGGATCACTGATAATTATGTTGCTTTATTCATAGTTGATGTTCGATACTATTAAGTCTTAATTATATAAGATTGAATTTGGATAGCATATGATCCATGTTTACTATTATCCGTGATGCCTAATTTGAGTTTTATTGGCCTATAAATTTAGTTCTAGAATATAGATAATATATATTTAAGTATTTGTTGTGCGAATTTTTATATATATATTTATTATTGGGTGATCTCTATATGATTTCGAGAAGGTTAAAAGAGCAATAGAAGGGAGGAATATTTCTATTTGTTAATTGAGTAAGAGGGGATCCCAATATTTTGATAGAGAAAACAGTGTATAGTGGGATAATTGAATGAGATTACACTCTTTTATATCAGGGTTAAAATCACTGATACGAGGATTTTTGAGGGCATGTCAGTGACATTATATTGTGACAGAATTTTTTGATATGCGTTTAATTTCATCTGTATAAAGTTTCTTAATTATGAGCATTGTATCATATATAGAGGAGTGATGACTCTTCAATAGATAGAAGGAGAGAAAATGCTCTCATCCTCGGCTAGCCTATTGATTTCTTATAGAAAGGTTCTTGTGGTTAGGGTCTCTTGCATCAAAAGATTAAGTCTGGTGATAGATGTTTGATCGATCCCATTATAATAGTGTATGTGCAGGGGTGTGGCATCTCTTGTATATGGATTAAAATTAGCTATTATGTTCTTGTCATTGAGTTTCTGTATATCAGAATAATATTTGTCTTTATGGATAAGTATGTGTGGACTGGTAATTAAGATTCGTAATTGTTTATTGATTATTGCTAGTTTGCGAAGAGTGCGGAGGGGTCGAGAAAAACCGCCTTACGTTGATAGGTTTGGTAAGGTAAATTCTATAAAAGCTTTGTAAATCGTTAATCACATAATAGTAACATATCACTAATCTATAATCTATAGGTATATTACTAGTGAGCATTATAGATACCTGAAAGGAGAGGATGAACTGATTCTGTCTGAATGATAAATGTTGTCGAGTGATACATAGCAGTATCTAAAGTAGCAAATAGTAGTACTTTGATTTTATGACTGATCATGAATGAGTTAATAAGAGTCTAAAGATATAGAGACAGAACCAATTGGTGCTTTATATCAATGTCGATGTTACCAAGAAAGAATGGCTCACGTTTAAGAGAATTTTCATCTAGTCGAGCAAATTAGATCAATCCATTGCCAGCAACAAACATTTCGAGCATCCAAGTGTTACCAAGCATTATAGCTATACAAAGAGATGCGTTCACTAAGAACATGCATATGTCCAAGGATCAATAACCAATTTTTCCATCCTACAACATAATACCTACCAATATTAACCTGAGTAGTTGCAAATTGTCCAATTATGTTGTTATGATACACTATAACGTCTTAATTCTCAACGTAAGAGTATGTCTACTACACTTTAATCTGTCCTATTTTTAAGTAATTTGTTTATATACTTAATCTACATAAATCTTTCTCATGGCAGAAACATTAAAATTGAACACCCACTGCTGGATTTTTTCTTATCGAAATTGTTCCTTACACATAAGTTCTCTAAGAAACTCGATAATTTATTGAAACTGACAGATATAATTAGATAAACATGATCAAAGTCATTCTAAAAAATGGGCTTTTTGAAGAAAATGTTTTAAATCCTACCCAGAAATCTGCCATACTAGCCTACATTGCATTTCTTAGATAATTTAGTTGGGTATAATTACATCACAATGTGTTTCAAGATTATAGAATCAGCTTTATAATGAGTGTTAAGCAGTATAACTAGAGTTGTGCTAAAGTTTGGGGTCTTATTTAATGAAAGATAAGATACCTAGTTTAATATTTAGATAACATAGATCACGTTTTTTTTTCTGTGGTAGGCATTTATTTAACAGATATTCCCAATAATGTATGCGTCCCAAATCAGATTTCATATTCTTATTATTATATTGTTGTTTGTTTTGTCATCACAAATTAATTATATAACTAAAAGATAAAAAATACTAAATATATTATATTGTTATTTTTTTATACTTTAAGTGTTCTCACCATTAATCTAATATGTTAATACGATAAATTTTTAACAGGGCTTTGAGCGAATGGAGATAAAGATTTGGATTGAACTTCATTAAATATGCGACCTTTTCTACTGAATATCTGCAATATATATATGGTGTAATACAGAAGTAAAATTTCCGCTGATTAAATCAATTTTTTTTAGATGGAACTGAGGAAAGATGTGGAACCAGGGAAGCTGTCAAAATCTGGTACTCTATCTGACGAAGGAATGGTATCTAAGAAATCAGGGTACAGATGCACGATACTAATGATAGCAATGTATATAAAGGTAAAAATGACATTACTTAAATTCAAGATTTTCTAATATAGATACTAGCTTATAAACTTCTCATTGAGCTATGGTATTTAAATATTAGTGATCTATTATGATTATTATGTTTTTATGATAGTGAAAGACATCTAACTGGTTTAAATAGAGTACTAATGTTTGTCAAAGGAGAGATATAATTTGAGTGGGCGCGTAAACAAGAGATATACTATTATTTGAATGATAGTGACTTTGGAATGCATAGATTATAGCATATTTTTTTGCATAACTATTAAAGATACTATATTCATATATTATAATATATTCATATATAGTATATATACTATGTATACTATATACTAATATTATTTATACACGTGAGCGCTTGTTCCTTTAGGGCTTTGGGCCTGCACGAGCCCCTCCAAATAAACAATGCAAGAATAAGATAGTTGATCAGAAAATTAAATGAAATCTAATTAGTCAAAGTAAAGTGATCTGAGTTTTTTTTTTTTTTTTAACAATTTAGTACATAAAAAAATAGTAATCAACTTAACGAAAATATACAAAAGGAATCCTTTCCACATGCAAATTGGTGCGTACGATATCATTATTTCAATATATTAATTAAAAACAAATTTGGCTCTAACTTTTGCGGCCTAAATAAGCCAATTTCTATAAGTTTTTAAAACATCAAGACAAACTATAGTCAACATACGAAAAATAAAGAATAAAATCCTATAGTACTTTTTCTGTTGCCAGTATTGGCTTCTATTTATTTCATAGCAAACAAAATTTCGCCTAAGACTCCAGCTCTGGCTTCAGTTTTACATGAGCATTGATAGATTTTTGTCATTGTAATGTCTTCTTTTACTTGTATATAGAGAGTCAGAGACACTAAAAGTTTATTCGCATTTTACATTTTACGGTGAGACCTGTGTTTATTTTTTTTTGTGGAGAAATAACATAGTGAAAATATTTGCAAAAATAATTTATCATTTTTAGCTATTATATAATAATATATATTAGTATTATGATATATAATATATATTATAGTTATGATTATATTTATATTATATAGTATTTGATATATATGAGAGAGAGGAGAGAAGAGAGAAGAGAGAGAGAGAGAGAGGAGGATGAGCAGAAGAGAGAAGAGAAGAGAGAGGAGAGAGAGAGAGGAGAGAGAGAGAGAGAGAGAGAGAGAGAATTCTAAGATAGCAGGACAATGAAAGTTTTTTGTATATTGTTTCTCAAATTTTGACACCTCTCTACAATATCAATTGTTATTTTTAGGCTTTTGCTTTATGAATGTGGTCGAATGCATGCAAATGATATTAAAAGAAAAAAAAGTTACCTATAGATTTTATGCACACATATGGCACATAAATATATAGAATTAGGTAATTAGTGCGTTTTGAGGATAATCATCAATTATTAGGTCCATTTAAGAAATTGGTAGATTGATTTTATAATATTTCATCTAAGAGAGTTATCAAGTCTTTTTAATTGCAGATTCTTAGTATGGTATGAATCGATTATTAAAAAAAAAAAAAAAGTTGTATTTAAGAAGCCTTAACATAAATTTAAAATTAAATTTACTAGATTGTCTTAAATATATAATCTTTCTGTTCTGTTCCTTCCCTTTCTTTGCCCAGAATTTTGGGGTAAAGGTGCTTTACAAGCATCGGAAAAGAAAGCAGTAGGAGAATATGACACTTGAAAAGAAAGCCCAGCCTTACGCCTCTGTACATTAATTAGTGAAGCTTGTCAGACCAAAAATCCGACCTGAAGAGATCCATAGGACCGCGAAGGACCCTTACTATGGTATGTAGATGTAAGGGTTCAATCCCTGGCCCAGGTGGGCCACAACATGCCCCAACAACCACGCATCTCGTCGTATCATACCCTATTATTCTGCGCTCTGCCAAATCACATTCTCTCTAGAACATTCGTTCACCGACTCAATCCAATTTTCTTCGGTTCGCGCCGGTCGTTTCCAACAAAGCTCTTCTATACATCTCGCTTACCATACTCCTTACATGTGTTCGTCATTCCCTCAATGATATCCATATTTCCATTATTCCTCATATACCTACTCCTTAGGTAGGGCCACCTCCTCATTCCAAGTCGTATGCTTTAAATTTTTCACAGCATACATGCTAAGATTGTCCCATTTGAACACGATGAACTTTAATTCTATAATCTTTTATTCCAGAACATAGTCTCCTACCATATCAATAGACACGGTAAGGCAAATACTATTAAGACTCTATGGCCTCAATTAGTCGCTTTACATTTCACCAACGATTGTATTGCACCAGCCACCTTCTGCATTCCAACTTTCCTATACACTTGCATCAATCCGTCTTCTCGTTAAAACATACCACTAGAATATTTTAAACTAAGACACTTGCTCCAGTGCTCATCATTTAAATAGACTTCACACTGAGATGTGCTCACTAGCACATAACCTTACTCTTATATACGTATACTTTAAACCCCTCCTTTACATACACTGCCAAATCTTTCCACACTCTCTAAATCCTTCATATCGCACAGTCGACTCAAATATCTCAACAAGTTAGGTTGCACTCCACTTCCATTTCCATCATTCTAAATTTCCTGCTATCGATTTCGTTTTTATAACCTCCATTACATAACATTGAAAACATGGTGAATCACAAACCTGTTACTCCGCTATTAATCCACCAATCACAATTGACACTCTTATTTCTTACACACACCCTTCACTATCGTTATGCATACTTTTATTCCATTCAGAGCCTTACACAGAACACATAAGGTCATTATACGTTAGAAGGCACCATACGAAAAATAAATACCTTTGGAACTTAAATTAATTTATTTTTTAAATAAAATAAATAAAATATTTGAAAACAAGATTTTATTCTCAGAGCACTCGACTCTAAACGACCTTGTTCTTACTCATAGCCTCAGTATCGAACGCTCTTTCGACAAATACCAGCAATATACCGTCCCTACAATCCATAAACTTATTCCCCTATCATTTTTACAGTTCCCTTTTCTCCTTACCCTTATACAAGGGTATATCACTGCTCTCTTTCATAACCCCTCCCATAACGTTTATTACACGGTTGCAAAATCAGGCAAATCACAATATCGTTCCGAATGATCATCTTCATGCTTTTTTTATCTATTACCTACTGGCTACTACACACTTCAACTTCTACTACCATATTTTGAAGAAGTAAGCTGTTCAAACTTGCCGTTTGTCTTATAACACTCCTTCCCCGCATTCAAGATCTAGAGCTGGGCTCCAACTCCGTCTAGACCTAGAGCCCAGCTCTAATTCTATCCGAACCTAGAGCTCAGCTCCAACTCCGTTTAGACCTGAAGTTCAACTGAAATTATGTACGGACCTGGAGTTCAGCTCTAAGATCTTAACTCTGATTCTGCATAGAACTAGAGCTCAGCTCTAATTCTCTTTAGACCTGAACTAACCACACATCTCAATCAAGAAAACCATATTAAAATCATCCAAAAAATACATCTCCCAAGGTTACCGCAAACACTTCAATCCCAAGTTTTCACTGGAAATAGACACACTGATAAAACAGAGAAACTCTCCAACAAAATCAAGACCAAATTAAAGACCTCAGCAACAGAATAAACAATTTAATAAACCCGAACCAGAACAAAAATTGGCCAACAGTACACTCAAACTCTAAACCTCTAAACTATAAGACCAGCTAAACAAAAATCCACATTTCACATGCACAACCCTACCAACCCCACCTGTAAACAAAACAATAGAATCTTTAGCCCTGATAATCAAGACAATCTTATAATGTCACACTACTCTAAAATTAGTCACAAACCCACAACATCCACCAATAGACTAACAACTAAACGACTTAAACAATTAAACTCGAGGTACTACTCAACACCATAAAAAAAAAAACTCCATTATTAGTGTTAGCAGTACTAACACAAATATCTAACACAGCTTAACAAACCAACACTGATGTTTCTTGGCAGAAGAAGGATGAGAAGAAGAAGATGAGGAAGAAGATGATGTTCGAAGTCTGGTTTCATGAATGGAAGTTGAAATAAGAAGAGGATTACCTGCGTTTTTTGTTTAGTTTTTTAGTTTGTGTTTTGTGACGGCGGGCAAGTGCGATAGTGCAGTGTTGTGATATGTGATTCATTATTCTCTATTTATTTCATGTTCGTTTATTATGTTTATTATATTCCTTTTAGATATTCTATTACAGAATATATAAGCTTTGACTTAACAAGGGTGGTTAAAGGATAGTCTAGGGTTTTGTGTGTAGCGGTATAACGGATTAGGAAAAGGGAAAGGAAAGAGACGGTCAATCGTGTTGTATGGAATTGATTTAAACTGAACTGAAGAGAAAGGGTTGGACTGATTAGTTACGAGGACTCAATCCAAAGGAATTCCTTCGGAACTGTGTCTTAGGACTAATTCGCCACGTACTCTGTAAAGTATTCATCTTATCTTTCCGTTAAATATATAAGCTTTTCCCGTTAGTTACTGATTCGTAACTACTAAGAAGAGTATCTTTTTCTTTCCATTACTTGTTTTAAGAAGTTGACCATCTCTATATTTTTTGGAAGCTTTCTACATAGGGTGAGTGTTTTTTGTTGTTCGTATAACTACTCTTTGCTGCCTCTGTTTTTTTCAAACACTATCCAACCTTTCTAGAAACATGCGCACATAATCTCCATGCTAAAACCTAACTAACCACCCAATATACCAGCCTCATTACTATCGCAGCACTATCTAAATATCTAAAAATTTTTTGAAAGATAAATCTTTGATTAGAATATTCATCTTATCTCCACTCTTAATATAAACACAACACGGTTTAGAACAAAACCACCCCACCAACCACACTCCTAACAGATTTGACATAAAACATCCTCACTGGTTTTAACCAAAACCTACCATCCTCCCGCACTCTCCTAGTAGGAACTAGGAATAGACATAGAAGGCATTTGGGTACAGTCACACGTCCTTGATTAATTAGACAAGAGTTACTTAAACAATGGAATAGCTCAATGACTAATAAATAATAATCAAATTATTGTCTGGTCGTACAGCCAGTCAAGCAGAGGCGCCACACCTCTTGAACATACAAAATATTCAGTGGAGTACCCCAGGGTGCCATCATACTATCACCAACACTATTCAATCTTTTTATGCATGGCATACCACAACCCACATCCCATTCTATAAAAATCAGTAGTTTGGGGACGATCTCACAATCACAGCTCACTGCCCCCCCCCACCCCATAAATCCAGAAGACGAGAACTATATCATTTATATATACCAACTGGGACAATGGCTGACTACAAACAGAATGACAGCCTCCCCCACACAGATCATCTATCACACTACTAATCTGACAAAAAAACAGGTTAACATCCATCCAACAATTCTCCTCTCAAACAACAGACTCCCTCTTAATAAGCAATCCATCATCCTCGTCCTGACTTTCGATACACACACACGTCATTCACCCTCCCCACATAAACAACAGCAGCTCCAAAGCCACACATAAACTGAATGTGATAAAAGCGGTAATC
>JABUQX010020034.1:0-19027 GCA_015478945.1 Trachelipus rathkii
CCTTCGTTCTCTTGAAGAGAGCGGATGTGTCGCCGTTCTGGTCACTAATTTCATAAAAAATAGGCTATGTCCAATTTTTCGAAGTATAGCATGTGTAGTAAGTAAGTAAGGTAGTAAGTAAGTATGTGTTAAGTAGTAGTAAGTAGTCAGTCAGTAGTGAGGTAGTAGTAAGTCAGTGCCAAGCTTCAGATTCTATTCTACCATTGCTAAGATTTAGCTGTGACAGGTTCGAACAATTTTTAATGTACGACTTCATCTGGTATTTTCTTCCAAGTGTCACGAAGGAGATAGATTATTTTGATGCTATCGTTTCTATGCTTCTCGGTTTGAAACATGGATTGTTGAGATCTTGAATAAGAAAGTCAAAGAGTTTCGTTTGTAGAAAGAGACAAGATACAGAGCGAAAAAAAAAGAGACAAATGCTGGCCAAATCTAGTAAAGACCTGACGAACGCCCCTGGGGCTATTTCCTTCACGTGATCCAATATTTGTATATATATATATGATATGTAAGATATGATACATGTTAAAATATTTATATATAAATTAAATTGAATATTTCTTTTTTTTTTAATCTCGGATAGGTAGTTAATGTATGACGGGCCTTATTTATAAACTGTTGTAAATTTTAAAAGAAGTTTAGTAATAGTTATAGTCTTAATCTGAAAACATATAACAGCAGCAGTATTGGATTTTTATGAAATGTGGTGGAGCTTAGAGTAAGTTATCTTAGAGCTCGTGGTCTTTTTGTATGGGAATGCGCCGGTCTACTGTGCCTTAGAACGAGAAGGTTGAATCATAGTGAAATTAGCAATTTCTCTCGGTCTCTCGTCGGGTCGTCTCTCGCATCTCGTCGTACTGGGTCCGTCTGCTCTCAGGTCGTGTGTTATCAGGTCGTCTCTCCTCGTCTGCGGCTCTCATTAGCTTGCGTCTCGTCTAAGTCTCTTCTCTGCTCTCATCTCGAATGTCAGGGCATTTGTGTTAAATTGTGCCGCTGGTTGTTTAGATTTATTTAGTATTTGTGGTTTTGTTAAAAAGGTGCAGGAAATTGTTATTACGTTCTTGCTTTTTGAAAAGTGTGAATAAAAAATTCTGATAAAAATGTTTTTGTTTTTATTGTTTTTTATTTTTTTCACGCACACATCAGGAAGTTTTAATTTACCCATTGATAGTAGTATAAATCATGTTACAAATACAGTCAAGAGAGTAGTGTACTCTTCATCGTGCTGGCTGCGGGTTTTAATTTACCCATTGAAGTAGTATAAATATTTACAAATACAGTCATGGATGTATTTATTATTATTTTATGCATTAGATTGCTATGTAGACATATTTTTATTATTTCATTTGTTGATTAATTTTGAGATGGCATAGTGTGGTACTTTACTCTGTTATCATCCTATCAAGAATGTCTGAGGGTAGTTAGTCTTACCTCTGATTTATACACATTGGATAAATATGGAGGTTATTATTATTATTATTATTATGACAAATTAGTTTTTCCTTAGATTAATTATTACTGTATTGTCATAGATTATTAGTATTATTTGTAGATCCATTTTAATTATTTATTGAATTAGTTGGCAGTTATCGTATTATTGAAGGAAGTAATCTGATTTAATGTTAAATTACTTATAGTTTGGAATTTGGTATAATATTCATGGTTATTTCTGCCGTAATAGAATGAATTGTAAGACTGTTATTAACTGAGGGCTTGGAAGAAGAAGACGAGCGTGGTGTCTAGGGAGTCTAGGCTGGCGAGTGTTTTATAATTGTCCATTTACAGTGTTCAAGGGTGTGTCATTATTAGTTAGAGTGCAAATTTATGTATTCATCATTTATAATAACTTTAAATTAGTTATACTACCTTCTAATGACTATATATACCTAGGTATCTATATTAATAGTATATATATATATTATCTATATATACGTATATAATATATATATATGATATGTATATATAGTATATGGTATATTATAGATAGTAGTTTATACCGCCATACGTATGCTTAGCTTTGGATTATAGGTATATTAATAGTATATACTCTGATTGAGTATGATTATATTATGTATATTATTAGTATATATATATTAGGGTGATGGATAGTATTTTATACTTTCTACAAACCCTCTCGGTATAGACCATCGTATATATATATGATAGTAGTATATATATAGTATACTATAGTACTATATAGTATATATATATAGTATATATAGGTATAGTATATATATATGTATATTATAAGATATATAAGTATATGTATAGTGAGTGCTTTTTCTGTGGTGGTTTTTTGTTTTAAGATTTCGGTCCTTGGGTCTTTTTTACGTTTGTTGTTTATTTTCATGGCATGGAATGCGGATGCTTCTGTTCTCTCTCAGGTTCTACTTTGCTTCAGCTTCAGAAAGTGAATGGTTCTTATTTTTTTACGGCTTGCCTTGAGCTGTTTTGTCTATTACCATGTTTAGTATATTGAGTGTATTTCCAGTTTGTTTACTAGAACAAGAAAAGAGAGGTGTTCTTCTATGTTTTAAGCATTTTGCCTTCAGGCTGTATTGTTGTGTCTTATTAAGAGGTTTGGGTCAAGGGTTGAAAGTGTTGGTTCGGGAAATTTATCGTTTATTTCGGTTGCGTGAGGGAAGTTTCGGAGTGGCCTTAGGCAGATATCCGAATGCTGGGTAGACCCCGAGGTTATGATTCTGTGGAGTGCGCCGGCTTTAATTCGCTTAAGTTATATGGGATGTCTTGGACGTCTTCTATTTTCATTTATGAGAGCAGATTTTTACGTCTGGGGTCCCTTTGGTTACTGGATTGTTAGTGGTACGGTGGCAGGATGTGATCTGTTTTTAAACATTTATATATATGATATATATTAGTATATGTATATTACACATATAATTATAGTTATATATATAGTGATATGATATTAAGTATATTATATATAGATATATATATATAGTGTTACATATATATAGTGAGATTTTTATTACTATATAAGGTATATATTATAGCTGACTAGTATATATAGTATATATATTATAGTATGATTGATGTATTTATACTATTATTAGATGATAGTAATATAGTATATATAGTATTATATATAGGTAGTTATTATATATACTTTAGGTACTCAACAACACAAGATAGTATATATATATTATAGTATATATTCGACAGTTTTTCTTGTAAGCTACATACACTATCAGTTATTTTAGGGCGTGACGTTTATTATTCTTATTAAAATTCAAGATATTAGAATTTTAAATATAAGTATAATATTATCATTTCATACAGCGCAACTAGATGCTTAAGGAACAGTGAAAAAATGCTTTATTTAACTATTAAAAGGGCAATAAAGCAAAGATTTAGTAGATGGTGGTTTATTAGATTATGATGTCAGAGGAAAAAAAAACAACTAGATAAAAATGATGATCCTATAGATAGGGATATATATATGTACACTGTGTTCAGGAATTTTCCCAATAGCATTGTTTCGGAGAGGCCACGAGCACGTTACACTTTGATGGAATCTTAATAATACTGAAGGTTAACGAGTAATGAGCACTGTATTCAGAATGGGACGGTGGAGTGTGCTGTTGACACTTTCGTTGTTTGAAATTGTTACGCAGTAATGTGCTTTCATTTAATTATGTAAATTGGTCATTCATTTCAAGATGAAACGCTAGCTTTTCACAATAGAATAGACGGGAAATTTTGATGGCATAAGATTTGGCGAAATTTGAAACGACAGATCATGCGTTTGCTGTAATAAGTTGACGTCCGGTGCTAGCATACGGAGTGAGGCCCGCGATGTAGGAGTCGCCGTCTGACTATAAATATACATATATATTAGGAGCGTATAGTCGTGTTATATAGGTATAGGTAAATGACCTATATATGTATATAGTAGATGATATAAATATCTATTTATATATTATATACTCAAGGTAGTCTAATCATATCATCTAGTAGCTGGGAGTATTATAGTAATAGATTACATACCAATATTAGTTGATATGATGAGTGATATAGTATAGATAATGTTGATCTCAGATATAATATATAGCTATATATAGTAGTATCCTAGCTGATATATATATGCTGAAGATCTATAGTATATATAGTATAGACTATGTAAGTGTATAATATTATAGGTAGTATATATATAGTAAGTATGAACGGAGATTTAGAGTTTAAGGACAAACTTAATAATTTTTGACTAAGACTAAGTGATAAAGATTATAGAACGTGAATGTAAATGCTACTAGCTAGAGGCTTTGCATATTACGGAACTCGTTGGTTGTGTTTGTATGTAGATGTTATGTATGAGTTGAGTAGCGCGTATGTATGAGTGTGTATGGTACGTGTATAGGAATGTAAATGGGAAAAAATGAAGGCTGAGTGTAATGTAACTGTAGTGATTGTGTTAACAGCATTAACTATTTTTTAACATGTTGATCTTGTGTGGGTAGTAACAGAAGAATAGTTTTGGTAATCGACTTAGAGAGTAATTTGGAGGCCGTCAGTTGCAATCAGTGAAGCAATGATATAGTATATATAGGTTATATATATAGTATAGTATATAATATGTAAGTATACGCTATAGTAATATATAGTAAATCAGGAAAATCTATCGAGCCAAAACTAGTTACCTATATATATATATTATATTATATAGTAGGTTAGGTATGAGCTATATCATGAGTTACAGAGTCTAAAACGGGAAAACACCGTAGAGCAGCGAAAGTAATCTTTTGCAGGAGACGGTTCTTTATTTGTAAATAGTAAATAGAGAAAGAATGAAGATTTTGGTGCGTTTTGCTTTGGTTGAAGAGCAACTCAAGAGTAGAGAGAGAGAAAGAGAGAGAGAGGAGGAGAGAGAGAGATGGGCATGGAGACGAGAGGAGTACGACGAGAGGAGAGAAGGGAGAAGAAGGAGGAGGTGCCCAACGTCCTCGGGAGATGGACAGAATGTCAAAAAGGTAGTACAAAGTTTTCCGACCATAGTATGATAGTTGCTTGTAGTATATATCGATAGTATACTAATATTTGTAAACGCTTATAGTCATATCTTTAAATAAGAGCTAGAGAGGTTAAGATATACTAGTTGAAAATATATTACTTCTAGAGTTAGGTGTTTTAGTGTCGATCTATATCATATAGTATTGTATCTATATATAATAATTTGGTGGCTAGTATAGTATTATATAGTATGCTCATAGTAAGTAGGTTAGGTCTTTATAAAATTATGTAGTATTATATGAGTATATAGTATAGTATTTTTATTATTATTTTAAATTATTATTAACACATTTATAAAGGCTATATAATCATACTTTAAATAAGAGCTAGAGAGGTTAAGATATAGCGAGTATGAAAATATAACATGATAGGTACATATATTGAATAGTATGGTTATATAGTATATAGGTATCGGGACGGTATATTATATTACTTCTATAAGAGTTAGGTAATGGGTTAGATTTACCAGTCATCATAACAGTAAATGAGTATATTAATGACCTGCTTTGTTATTAATCTCTATAAGTAGTTATTTCATTTTGTCCATTTTGTTCCTTCTGTATACCTGAAATAAGGAAGAGTGTCGCGAATAAGGAAAGTTTGGGAACCACTTGGTTATAGAATGAGCGGGGTTGATGAAATGATTTTATTTATCTTATCAGCTAATCAGTGTTATGTATTTTCGCAGATAGAGCTTGTGAATATATCCTTCTCAGGTGTATCACGCATTCGTTTTGAGAGTGCACGCGTACCGCAACGGCCAGCATTTCGCGATTTTCGGCTGCTTAATTGCTCTATAAATTCGCATGCATTATAGTGTTACATATTCCAATTACACCTGTGTGTTCGTGCATGTTCGAGTAGCATTTGCATTTGAGGATTTCATTGGTTACCTCTGTTATATAGTATATATATAATATATATATATATATAAATATGACTACTTATATATAATATTATAGATATATTAATGATATACTAATATTATATAATACACTAATTACGTATATAATAATATCTATCTATATGATAGAATGATATATATATATATATGTATATATATATATATATATATATAGTATTATTATGAGTGAGTATACTATACTCATATATATATATATACACTATAGTGAAAAAAAAATATACTATTTTATTTATATTATATATATATATAGGTTAGATATTATTATATATATATATAATATATATATCATATACTGTAGTATAAATATAATAATATATATATATATAATATAATAAATATATATATATAGTATATAAATAAAAGAAGAAAACAAATGAGAGAGTAAGTGGAAATAACCATGTTTATGCATATCCATATCAATATATAGCATTTAATTTATATAATATATATTAATATATAATATATTATATATATATATAATATATAATATATATATATATATATATATATATATATAATATATAATTGTAACCGAGGTAATATTATATATTATAGACAGTTGATAGGAGTGAGCTATATGTGATTGTTGATCTAGATGAGCGTGATAATATACAGTATATTATATAATAATATATATATATAATGAGATATAGTATTATGTATATTATATAATTATAGATAATATACTATTATATTTAATAATATATATTTCTGTAAATAACTTAATATTATTAATACCTTAGGCAGACTATATATATATATTTGTAAATACATAGATATTATATTATTAATAATTATAAATAATATATACTATATATACTACTTATAGTACTAGCTATATATTTATCATTCCTTCATATTATCTACATTTTCCTCCATATATATATATTTACCTCATTTATCTAAATTACTCTTTTTATATACATATCTTATTTAATATTAATATAAATATAATAATTACCTAATATATATCTAATATTGTATCCCATACTTAATATAACAAAAGAAATATCAATAACTATAGTAATAGAAATATAGTAATATATATATATTATTATATAGTGAACGTATATTATATACACTTATATACCAAAAAGAGAATCAGCAATGGTATATTTTTAATTATATCTTATATTAGTATTATCTATTAAACAGTATATATTATATATATATAAAACGTTGAAAGAATACTAGGCGGTGATTTTTACATAAATATACTTATCATATAATATATATCGGTTATTTTATATACTCTACACTTTTATTTTTTAAAAATTTTACCTATTATTATTTATCAAAACAGTATATAATAGTATATATAATATATATAGTATATAATATTATACCGTATATATAAATAATATATATATAATCTTAATTATATAATATATAATATATAAATTATATATATATATAATAAATATATATATATCTATAATAATTAATAATATTATATCATATATTATATAACTTATGTATATATATATATACATATAGTATATATATATGTATATTATATTTATAATATATACATATATATATATATATAATAATATATATATATATATATATATAATATATTATGAGATATATATATAATATAGTATATAATAATAACATATATAATATAATATATATATATATATATATATATATATCTATAGATATATATTAATATATAATATATATAATGTTAATATATAACTATAATATTATAACTATATTATAGTAATAATATATATATATAATAATATATATAAATCACTATATAATATATATATAAATATATATATTAATATATAATATATTCATATCTTTATACACTTAATAATAATAATATAACAGTAGATAGGTGAATATAGAGTATTAGAGTACGGCATATATAGATATCTTTTAAAGGCTTTAATGATAAGGAAATTGCAGAACTGGTGGAATGTTTTGTAATAACTAAATTACTCCAAGGAACTACTAAACCAATGATTGTCTTTAGTGTTAACTTAAGTATTATTAAAACAGTTGTAAAGCTTAATAGCTATATATTTAGAAATAATATTATTTTATACTATAATAGTATATATATATATATAATAATATATATATTATAATATATTAATATAATCGAAACGATTATATCATTTCAGTTTGAATGATAAATTTGAATATTTTGTTCAGGTTAAGAACAAGACTAATTTGATATTGAGATAGTGCAAGAAATAGATTTTAGGTTTCTTCGCGACTCTTGATTAGGGAAGTATTAGAATATTTGTATGGAGATTATATTCCTGAAAGACCTGGGGGATCTTCAACGTTTCCCATGAATATTTAGGAATCGTTGGGAGTGGTCAAAATCTTACGAATTATTTCATTCTATAAATAAGCGATATCTGAGAAAAAAGTTTATTTTCTCTGGCTTGAGAACGAAGTAGTTAACGGCAGCCCGTTTAAAGCTTTGTTTCTATGCCATTCACCATTTTTACTATTATTTACCTCTGCTACTATCCTAATTAGCACCAATTACTTGAACCAGAATCACACTCTTCGATTATTTTTTGAATATATGAAAATTAATATTTCCTTGTTACTTGGGAATTCACTCATTGAATTTAACAAACCAACTAAAATAAGATCAGGCAACCTTTTAACCTAGGGGCAACTTGAACCTTAATGGATAAAGTTCATGTATGGACGAAGGGGAATGTCAAGCTTTAACTGCATAAATGCTGTGTTACAGCAGTCAAAATACTCCAAGGGGCACAGACCCAAGACCCCAAACAACGAATTGAATATTTTAAATGGGCAGAGACTCTCTCTAGGTACAGGCTTTGCAAATCAATAGAGGAGAGAGAGAGGAGTGTATATTCTCAAATATGGAGAGCGTGAGTGTTTCGTGGCAAGATCCTTATCCGCGAATCCCTGTGCTTAATTTTGGCAACACCGCCCAGTGCTCTCGCAGATTTTGCAGTGAGCAAGTCTCTCTGTCTGAGAGAGCAACTTTCTTGACTTAATAATTTTTAATAATATACTATATATATTATAAAATATATACTATATTATTATAAATATATATATAAAGTATTATAGGTCATATCATATTATATATATTTATATATATGAGGTAATTTATTATACATATATATAATATTATATATAATATATATATATAAATACTATATATATATTTATAAATCATATATCATATATATATATTACTATAATATATAATATAATTATTTATATATATATATATATATATATCTACATATTATAATTAATAAATCGACTACCATATATATATAAATATAGAAATATTAATAATTTATAGATTATTTATATATAATTTTATATTTATATGGATAAATCATATTATCTTAAATAAATATTAATATATATCATAAACTATATACCATATATTTATTATATATATACTATATTATAATTATTCTTATAAAGGTAAATATAATTTATACTTATACAGCGGAATAAAACATTTACTCTAGATAAATAATATATATATAATAAAATTAGTATAAACGTATATAATATACTATTGTATAATATATATTATAATATATATATATATTATATATATCCTATATATTATAATATTATATAGAATATATAAAAAACTTTTTATGATATATATATATATAATTATATATATATATATATATATAAGATATATATCATAAATAATATTATAATATAATATATTAATATAATATATATTAAATTTATAATATATGATTATTAATAAATTATAGTATAATATATATATAGTATATATCTATATATAATATATATAATATATATATATCAGAATTATATTATATATTTATATATATAATCCTTAGGGATTTAGTAAATGAAAATAAGAAAATCACTAATAAAAATAACCCAATCCTATAACACAACAGGATCAATAAATACATATATATATTTTTTGTTTTTGTTTTTGTTTATGTAATATAAAATATATATATATATATACTAATAACTTTTCTATATATAAATAATTATATATAATATTTATAAGTATATAATAATAATTATATATTCTTTATAATATAATACTAATATTAATATATTATTATATATATTTTTATATTATTATATATATATATATATATATAAACGTTATATATACATATAATATATATTATAAGTATAGATATATATATATATATATATAATATATATATATATATATATATATATAACTATTAATATATATATAGATAAATATATAATAACTATACAATATATATAATATAAAATAATAAATTCTATATATATAGAGATATATATTCATATATACATATATATAATATATATATATAATATATAAATATCTAATATATATATATATATATATTATAACTCAAATATATATAATATAGTATATATATGATATTATTAGTTAATCAGTTTGAAGAGGGATTTCTGGACCCAAAAACTGTGGTTGAGCATCAGAAGAAAGTTTTAATAATATCTGCTTCCCTTAAACAAAAAGCGGAGTGGGCTGTCTCGACTATAATATATATATCTAATATAATAAATATATTACTATATAATATATATATATAATATATTATATCATAACTATATAATAATAATAATATATATATATATATTTATTATATATAAGTCTTATATATATATAATATATATAAATTGAATGTATTGTGAATTACAAAGCTTACTACTTTCCAAATCTGATCTGGATATCCATAATTTACCTGCGCCATCGTTTTTTTCATTACAGCTCTATGAACAGTTACAAACTTATATCCAGCATATTTATCAAGGTTTTTATTTTTTGTATCTTATCATTGTTTATTATTATATACGTATGGCCCGGTATTTTTTTACATACGTAAATTCTTATTGATAACACAATTTTTGTAAACTATTTCTATTTAACATATATCAAAATATTACACTTCCCATATATTATTTTTAAGGGTCCTATTTTACTCTATTCTAATTATACTAATTAAGGTAACACCTTACGAGAATTTTAATTATAATTGCAATTAGTAATTGAAACGAATATTTACCTCTCTCTATCTTCACAGAAATAAATCTTCTTTTTTTTTTTTTTATTTTTTTTTAGAAGCACGAGAACAGACAACTTTAATTAGAAGCAAGAGAGCAGAGAACATTTATAGAAGTACAAGAAAGACACTTTAATTAGTTTCTCTCTCCGCTCACTGCGTAAACTGCCTTGCTATTAATCCCACAAGCATTCATAGTGTTTACAGCCGTGGAATAATTTCATACGCGCACACCTGTTTATTGACTTTAAACTCTCTGAAAAGCAGGACGGTCAAGTTACCGCAACATTGTATTGACTAGCACTATTATTATCAACAGTTGACTGCTCGAGAGTAAAATTACTATAAATTTGATCTTATTGTTAAGTAGTAACGTTACAACCGAGAAGCATGAAATCTTCAAGTCGCTATTTTAAACACTCTAATAAACTGAACAATCAAAATTTTCTTTTACTATTTTTCCTCTAAGCATGAGGTGAATCCTAGGCAAGCAGCTGATGATTCGGCAGCCTAATATATATATTATATACCCTATATATAACTATATATATATATAATATATATAATATTATATAAATAGATCTATACTATAAGTATATATAATATAAATATACTATTATATATATAATGTATATTATATATATAAATATAAATATATTATATATCTATAATATATATATATATATATAACATAATATATAAATATATATGATATATATAAACTAGATATGATAATTTTATATTATTATTAGGATATTTTATATCATATATAACATATATATAATATATATGTAAATGTATATATCTATATATTTAATTATATATTATATATATATATTATACTATTTAGTATATTATATTATATTATATAATATATCTATATATTATATAATATACACCGTATATATATATTAATATATATATATACTATATATTATATATATTATATATATATATATATAATATATAAGTTTATAATATATATATATATATATATATATATACCGATATATATATAGTATATAATATATTACGTAATTTATATATAGTAAATAGGTATGATATTATTTAGTATATTATATTTTTTTGGGTATCATATATTTTTACATATATACATTATATATATATATATAATACTATATATATATATATATATATATACTTATATATATATATATATTATATATTATATATATCAATATATATATATAATATATATATATATAATAATATATATATATATATATAAATATATATAATAATATATATATATATATATTATATATAGTATTATCATCATATATTATATATATATATTATATATAGTATATATATATATATACACCGTATAATATATATGAATTATATCAATAGTATATAGAGAGTATATGAGATAGTATATTGTAGATTTATGGACAGCAAATTAATAATATATACTATATATATAAAAAATTGAACAAGAAATATATTTCTATCCTCTATTTGATTTCAAATTGAAATGTAGATAAAATACTTTTGAAAAAAAAATCTTTTTATTCTCCATTTGATTTTTGAAGAGACACTTGTGTGTATTCCACTCTTTCTTTCCTTCTTATTATTTGCATGTTAAAAGAATATTATCCAGAAAAAAACGAGTCTGCTTAATTAATAAAAATAATTGAAACTAATAATGGTAATGGAGAGAAGATGTGCCACCAACAATGAACTAAAAAATAAAACATGGAAAAAGAAATTATAGAACATGGACTTAATGTAAACCGCCGTCGATTTTTAACAAAATTATAAATGGGTGGAAATGGGTACCGTCATGAGTGAGTGCGTGCTACACTTACATAGATAAGTATGTGTGAATTGTGAAAAGCCGGATGACGATATACATATAATATATATATATGTCTATATATTCTAGTATCTAATATATATATATTTATTATGGTGTGAGTAATATACTACGTATATATATATATATTATATATATATATTATATATATATATATATTATATATATATGCTAACTATTCGTGGACGATTAATCCCCGAAAAGTAAGGGGCCGTTTAGCACTCACGTGAGCGATAAGGATGTGCAGGTTCATTACATCTTCAACTAAATCTTTTTCTCACCCAAATCCATGGGACGATGTAGCTTGTTCTCGCTCCATTCAAAGGAGAAACATTTCCTATCCGGCATGGGAAAACTCTCGTTCTCCTATCACTACTACTAATTTCCATTCTGCTAGGAATCATTACAGGAATACTATTCGTCAGGCTAAGCGCACGTTCACTAAAATAAAGTGCGCCAACCTGCTTGGTTCTTCTACTGATAAAAATATCTGGCCTCTTGAAAAAAAACAACTATACATACAGTAAATATGAAATTTGAAGACTTCGTAGCTTTTTTCAAGGTCATTTCCCGAGGGGATTTTTTTCTTTACGTTTTTCTTTCATTTCAGCTCATTTCAAACACTTGATGTAAGTTTCATGAAAATCGGAAAGCGAATTTCATCGAAATCGACGAAAGGCATTGGGCTTAGATCTTATATATGAATGTGAAATTTATGTCAATTCAATGTTCAACTAATGTTCTTTGTTCAGCCAATGCTCTCTGTTCATGCAATGTTCTGTGTTTTCCGTTCGGTCAATGTTCTCTGTTTAACCATCTCCTTTTTTCCCCTGCCTGCTAATACTTTTCCTCATTGCTGGAAGCGCGCATATGTCCAACCGATCCCAAAAAAAGGTTGCCGATCTGATCCTTCAAACTATCGGCTTACAATTCTCACCTTGTATTCCACCTAAAATTTTTAAAACTCTTCTTAACTCTCAGTTTCTGGATCATCTAGAGTCTAATTCCATTCTTTCAGATCATCAGAATGGCTTTCGACGCTCTAGGTCAACTGGTGACATTCTTTCCAATCTCACTAATCTATGGTCTTCTGCCTTTAGAGAATATGAGGAGTCTTGCGTGGAGTGGCTTACCATATTCAAAGCTTTTGACCGGGTATTGGACGCGACACTGCTCTCTAAGTTTCCTTCCTTTGGGTTTCCTCCTTCTTTTTGCCTACTCTTGTCAAGTTTTCTTTCTGATCACTTCAAATCAGCACTCGTTGATGGAGAATCCTCTTTCTCCTTTCTTGTTAACTGTGGTGTTCCTCAAGGTTTTGTTCCGTCTCCAACTTTATTCCTATTTTTCATCAACGTTTTTATCAGCTGTATTTCTAACTCTGTTCGCTCTTATGCCGATGACTCAGCTCTCCCTTTTACCTCTCATTTCAAACCTGCTCCCACTTTTGCATCTAGAGTTGCCGATCTGGATGGGATCTTCTGGTGGGGTCACCGCAACCTTGTAAAATTCAACTCTTTAAAAACTCAACTTCTTTACATCTAGCTCTCAAAATAACCTCCCAACTATTTCCTACTTTCCTTCGAAGGCTCTAACGTCTCACCTGTAAATAATATAAACGTTCTTGGTCTGAACATAAATCACAAATTGTCTAGGAAACCTCATTTTACAATGGTTGCTAAGGTGGCCTCAAAGAATCTGGGAGTTCTGAACAGCTGCTAAAGTTATTTAAGGGCATTTTCGCCATTGTTTGGAGCATTGTTCTTACATTTGGAGGGGGAGGTTCCTGCTCCACCCTGTTGGATAAGGTTGAATCTAAAACTAAGAAACTAATAATCTGTTCCCTTCTTTAAAACTTTCTTGACCTTCTATCTCTGCGACGTGACGTTGGTGCACTCTCTAATTTTTTTATAGATACCTAAAAGCGGCATGACTTGCTTCAGTTAGCTGACCTCATTGCCATTCCACCCCTTGCGTCGCCCACGCAGGCGCAAAGGGTGCCTTGCTATTGCCATAAACTTTTATGTGAGTATTGAAAACTCCAGACTCGTTCGTTGTCGTGCCTTCTTCTTTCCAGCAACTTCTATTCTGTAGAACTCCTTCCTTCTTTTGCTTTTTCAACTGTATTTAATCCTTCACTCTTTAAAGCACAATGTCTGCCCTCACCTAAGAGATTTGGAGTTAGACATTTTGGCTTGTTTGCAGTTTTTCTTCTATAACTTTATTTTTCGCAGCTCCCTCCTTGAAAAGGGCCCAGCCCGTGAGTTTTTGGTTGATACTGTATAAAAACAACTATATATATATATATATATATATATATACATATATTATTATATTATATATATAATAATATATATATAAGTATATTCTATATATATTATATATATATAATAATATATAATATATATATATATTATTATATTAATAATATATATATAATATATATGCTGTGTGTGTGTGTGTGTGTGTGTGTGAAAGAAATCAACTTTGTTTCAATATCATGCCCTATTTCACAGTTTTCAAAAAAAAAAATTCATATAATTAACGTTTCAGAGTAAAAATTCACTGTTTAAAATATTCTGAAAATCCTCTAATTTTAATGCACTGTTTACGGTTTTAACAAGCGATAATAATAAGTGAACTACAATGAATAAATTAACTAAACGAATTCACAATAATTAACGTTATCATTTATTAGTTCAAGCCAACAAAACTGAATTTAATAAAAAATGGAACAAGCACGAAATATAAAATAAATGCAAAAGTCTTAAAACTAAGTTACGTATAAGGAATTTCAGCTTCTTTTTGCAAACAAAATCATCACTATAAAAGGGCTCGCGCTCGATTTGCGCAACATCATTTTTTGCCTCGTCGTCAATACATACCTAGATCTTGCGTTGTAATAAGCTGATCAAAAATACATGACGTGTTTTTTTTACATAAATTGCGCTTTCTTGAGTGTTATTATAATAAGATGAATTTAAACTTAATTAGATATTTAATCCTATTAAAAAAAATAAAGATAAAATAACAATTAAACAAAGTTGTACAACATACTGAGCGCTAGTGTGCGTATAGTTAGTAAAGGGGGGGTTTGCACAAACTCTTGCAACCAAGGGGTTCACTGCTGAGCCAGTCGGCCCTAGTTCAGAATATATATATTTATATATATATATATATATATTATATATATATATATAATATTATCTGACATAATATTATATATATATATAGATTATATAGAGTATATATTATATACTATATAATATATATTAAATATATATATATATATATATATACTTGTTGTGTGTGTGAATGATAGGAAAGGTGTCTGGTGCTGTTAAACTGGTAGATGTAAGGACTAAGTCTTGAGTGCGATATGGTTTTGCATGAGAGTATGTAGTTTACATATGTTAATCTTCTAGTAGTGAAACTAAACTATGGTCCTGGAATCAAGAGGTCTACCGGCATATGTTCGACTTCTAGGTACAAGACTATGATTGTTGCAGAGTTGACACTTAGGAGCTCGTGTTAGGTGTCGAGAAGCCAAATTGATAAAATGAGGGAATGAACGCATTAGGGAGCTGTATAGCGTGTGAAGAAAGGAGTAATGAAATAACCCTTAGAGAACCTCTTGTAGGGGTTCTTGGATCTAGAACCCTTGGAAGAGATCAGATAGTCCCTGTTGGTTATAACGGATGTATAAGTGATGTAGTGGTGCTGGGAATTGACCAGCTGGAAGGCCGAAGAAAAAAGTGATATACTTGGAGTCAGTAAAGGAATCCTGAAGGAGAGAAATATGCAAGATTTGGAAGAAGGCGAGAGAAGTTGCAGAATATCAAGTGAATGGCGAAGTTTTGTGAGGGGGTATGGTTGTGGGCTGCCCAGAGGAAATGAATGCCCACATTGATGAATTCCACAATAGAGAAGGTACGTCGCAGACTCCAGAAACCTATGCGGGCAAATTGTTTTTCTGACTTCAAAAAGTATCTAAAACACTTGAGAATGTAGGTATAAGCGGACAGGGAATGCGCCGGGATGCTTTCCTTTCGAACTTGCGTCATGGGTTTTTCTATCTGCTTTCTGATTTCCAGTGTTGAGATAGCCCTTTATCTCCAGATCATGGTGAATGGAGGTGGATGAAATGGTGAGTGATGAGTATATATAAGTGATCTAATATAAGTATTATATATATATATATATATATTTATATATCTATATATAAACTTATATATATATATATTATATTATATTATAAGTGTAATATTATTGACGTATATATTATATATAAAATATAACTATATTATATATATATATATAGTACTCACTCACTAAGGCGGCGATTGGATGTGATAGGTCCACTCTAAACTTATTATTTGGACACACTTTTCCTCATTTTCTCTATAGCTTTCATAGTGAGTCTATTCATGACGCGGTTTCACACTACAATATCATATTTCTGACACGTAAGCCCAGAGGCATAGTAGGGGACTTATTATATACCATAGAGCATTCATCGGAAAGTAATGAGAGAGGTGAAGTCTGGGACTAGGTGGAGAAGAGGAAATGTTATCACTTTGGTACATTGATTATGCTTGAGTAATCTACTGTTCAATGTCACTAATTTGCAAACTTATAGAATGTAAAAATACGGAGCCAAAGGGAATACCAAACCATGGATTATGATAATAAGGGGAAGGAAGAAGAGAGAGATTAGTAGGGAATAGTTGAAAGAGAGGGTAGATAAATGCAAATAAAGCGAAAAGGATAAAGGCTCGTCCTAGCCAATCGGAGCCATATCGCCGAGCGGGATATTTATCGTGCGTTACGAAAAGTATGTGTATCACATGTCATGTCTTTCGACAGTAAACAAAGGAGGATGTGCGGTATGATCCGCAAGTATGGGAGCATACACGAGCTGAATAAGGTGAGTGGACTTAACCGCCTGAAACATAAAAGGATGAGGTGGGTGGTGAAGTGCAGAATGCGGTATGGGTCGATTGGGATTTATACAGACCCTGTCGGCCAAGTTTTTGATGGCGTGTATGCATCGTAGAGGTTACGCTTAGTTTAAATTGTCCGAACATAGTTATTTGAACTTATGAAAATCCTGCTGTGTCGATTCAGAATTCTCAAATTTTCACGTGTTGTCCACCTTTTGAGGACCATATTTTTGTCAGGGCTATAGCCGTATCTATTGGTTTGGATACTCTCTTAACTTACAAAAAGAGGGGCTGATATTGATGATAGAAGTCCTGTTAGAAGAAGGGATCTTTTGTACTAAAATCTGCTAAGGAACCCAAACCAATTGTATGTCTTTAGGCTACTTAGTTACAAACAACCGTTGAATAGAATGGCTGTTCTATCGAATCCTCATATGTTCATCACTAAATTATTCTCACTAGTTTTTATTAATTCTATTTTCAATACATCCTCGAATTTACTGATTCTAAAACTAAGAGAGCTGATATGATGATAAAGTTCCTGTATGTGAAGAAGGATGTTTGGTACATAATTCGCTTCCAAAACCAATGATGATTTAGCAAATAAAATATGTAAATACAGTTTTGAAAGACTGCTGTTCAATATCTCATTTAATTAAAATTATTTCTTTTACTATTTCAATACATCGAGTTCATTATCTGAAACTATAAAACAAGAGGATGACTGGATATCTGATGATAAAGTTCCTGTATGAAGAAGGATGTTTGTTACTTAAATCTCAGGTGGCAACCAACCAATGAGTCTTAGGTACTATAGATTACAAACAGATGAGCACTGCTGTTCATAAATTCAATTCCCACTATTATTCTCTTTTATTTTTAATACATAACCAGTCATTTTTTTCTTGATACAAAAACAAAGAGGGCTTGATATCTGATGATAAAGGTTCCCGTAGAAGAAGGAAGTTTGTAAACTAAATCTCCAAGGAAACAACCAATGATGTCTTTAATATTATGTCCCACACGAGCACATCATAATCATCATTTCCAATTATTACCTTTTTCTATTTCAAATTACAATAACTCATATTTTCTTGATACTAAATAAATAACCTTTGCTGAATGATCGATGATAAAGTTCTAGTGAAGAAATTGGAAGTTATAGTACTTAAATCGCCAAGGGAATCATGCAATGGCCTTTAAGTAGCTTAGTTAACATTGAAAGAACGGTGCTGTTACA
>JABUQX010020036.1:0-5000 GCA_015478945.1 Trachelipus rathkii
TAAATACTTCAACTTAAAACTTAATAAGAGAACTTCAATACTCAAATCTAAAATTCCACTTTACTTCATGATCTTCAGTATCAACAAATATCTCAAAATTCAAATCAAAAAGATAATCAACATTTACTGCAATTAATCTTTCAATGATTTCTCTATCTTTTCCTCATATCATTCTTTAACCTTTCTTATGCAAACAATAAATTAATTACTTAATTCACAAAATCTTCAAAAATTATCATCGTAAATCACTAAATAAGTAAGGGCATAATTCATAAGTATTTAAACACTTTAAAGACTGCTACTACAAATAATCTTCATTAATTAAACAACAGTTTGCATACTTCTAAAATTTCTCGGAATTTACTACCTTACAATTACTTTAATCATCTTATAAAAAAAATTACTTTACATTACTACATTAACTTCTTAAGGGAATGAACAATACTATACAAAATAAGGAAAAATACGTTAAACGTTCCTGACTAAGAATTAAAGGATATTTATAGATTAAATATTGCCGTCGTTACTAATATCATCGCTTCTTACTTCCTCATCATTACCAATATCAACTTTACTTTCCTCTTTATCATTATCAATATCAATGTTACGGTTAATATTATTGTCCTTTTTATTTAAATGTTCCAGATAAAGATTGAAAAATGAAAAGCTATATACAGGATTCTTATTATTCTTATCGCTCTTATCGCTAATATTATTAACATTATTGTTATGGGAAATATTATCATCATTGTTACTATCATTAATACTATTAAACAGCCTTAAATGATCCAAGTAAAGATTTAAGAAGGAGAAACTGTCTACTGGATTACCCTTATTATTATCAATTTCGCTGCCATTATTACTACAATTAATACTATTATCATCATTTTTATCAATATCATCAAAGTCATCACAAATATTTGTATTAATCTTGCAACTATAATTATCATCTTTAACATTACTATTATTGTTATTGCAATCACTGTGAATAGAGCAATTATCATTAATATTATTGTCATCATCATCACTATAGAAAATATAATTATCAGCTCTATACCTTTTAATATTATAATTTTCTTCGGTATTGTCAATATTACCACTATCCTTTATTTTATCAACTTCACTAAAATCATTATTCCCAATTTTATCACTATTAGTATGACTACTACGACTATTGTTTATTTGAACTATCTTCTTTTTCTTTCTTTTTCCCTTGAAGGCTCCTGTCTCATTTAGAAAACAATTATCATATTTTTGCATGCTGAATTTACCCTCAAGATGAGGAACCATGTTTAAAGATACTTTCATTAACAAGACTATTTGATTGTGTTAATTTTTATGATTTTAATTACTATCATTAGCAGTATCTTCCTTTGAAATTTCTTTAATAATTTCTGATTTATTGACATTTTTATTTATCTTTATTCTCGAATTTTATTATTAACTTTACTTTTACTATGGACATTTATTATTAACGTTACTTTTACTATTGATATTTATTATTAACTTTATCTTTTACTATTAACATTTATTATTAACGTTACTTTTACTATATAAGGTTATTTTTACTATCGATTTTTATTACTAACGTTAATTTTTACTATTAAAGTTTATTTTTACTATTGAACTTTGTTACTAATGACCTGTCACCTGTATAGCAAAGCTAATACTGTGAAATTGTCTATTGTGCTATTGTCCCAACGAGACTGCCACCAATTGTAAATGGTCAACACCGCTGCTAACCAATTGTAAATGGTTTAATATTAAGACAAGACAATTTCCAGGTGACAGGATAAGAAAACTTTTTATTATCAATGATTTTATTGAAACATAATACTTTATTTAACACAAACAGGCAATATAATAAGACATAGTCGGTAGCGTAGTACTTCAGGTAAGATTTTATGCACAAAATGTGACATGTGACCTCAAATGAGCGGGCAAGATGGTGACTTCGGAGTTAGCATGAACAAGTTCGACACACAGGCTCAACAATAATTCTTGAACTAAAATCTAAGGACTAAATTAGAAAAATATAAAATACGGTAAAAGACTTAAATTGTTAATACATGGGAGGGAACCTAACACCAGCAACCACTGAGTGTATAAGGTTGGAACTCCTATGAGTTGGGGACCAGCAACCACTGAGTCCGGGGGAAGGCAGAAGGCCTGATAGCCGAAACTATCTATTGGGACCTCTCACCAGCAACCACTGAGTGAGTAGGGGTTGAACTCCAGCAACCACTGAGAGTCCTGGAACTCCAATGAGTTGGGGACCAGCAACCACTGAGTCCGGGGGAAGGCAGAAGGCCTGATAGCCGAAACTATCTACTGGGACCTCTCACCAGCAACCACTGAGTGAGTAGGGGTGAACCCCAGCAACCACTGAGAGTCCTGGAATCTAATGAGTTGGGGACCAGCAACCACTGAGTCCGGGGGAAGGCAGAAGGCCTGATAACCGAAGTTATCTACTGGGACCTCTCACCAGCAACCACTGAGTGAGTAGGGGTTGAACTCCAGCAACCACTGAGTGAGTAGGGGTTGAACTCCAGCAACCACTGAGAGTCCTGGAACTCCAATGAGTTGGGGACCAGCAACCACTGAGTCCGGGGGAAGGTAGAAGACCTGATAATCGAAGTTATCTACTGGGACCTCTCACCAGCAACAACTGAGTGAGTAGGGGTTGAACTCCAGCAACCACTGAGAGCCCTGGAACTCCAATGAGTTGAGGACCAGCAGCAACCACTGAGTCCGGGGAAGGCAGAAGGCCTGACAGCCGAAACCATTCATTGGGACCCTCACCACAACCACTGAGTGAGTAGGGGTTGAACTCCAGACACCACTGAGAGTCCTGGAACTCCTAATGAGTTGGGAACCAGTACCACTGAGTTCGGGGAAGGCAGAAGGCCTGATAGCCGAGACTATCTATTGGGACCTCTCACCAGCAACCACTGAGTGAGTAGGGGTTGAACTCCAGCAACCACTGAGAGTCCTAGTTAAGGTTCGGCTGAGAGACTAATGTCGCTCTAAGGTAGCTTAGCTACAGTTGCCTTTGTGAGAGAGCTTTGCTTTCTCTCTGCCGTCCTCAAATCTCGTGCCTATTATATTCCTCAAAGAAGTTTGAACAAACAAGTTACGAACTAAAATGAAACGATTTTTAAATGTTATTTGTACAATCTAAAGAAATTAATTCTATTGAAACAAGTCAAAATTATTCGTACTTCCTTGAAAATGAAGGGTAACTAATTTATATTTAATAGCTAAGAAAAATGCATTTATTTACAAACCCAAAAGAAACGTTATAACGCCTAATATTATTCTTATCATTAATATTCCTTTATGGACAACTGAAAACAACTAAATACTACTATTCATATCTTAAAACCAATTATATAAGCCTTGGAAAACTTTAAATATCATTTATGGAAGGTAAATCAAAAACGATGCTTTGATGACGTCACAACGCTTTGTTGACGTAACAATCTTAAATTCTTTAAGAAACAGCAAAAAGCTTTTAAACTAAATTAGGCTTATTTAATTAATTTTAGACACTTAAACATATCTTAATAATAATATTATACATTATATATATATATATATATATATATATACATATTCATTAACTCAATAATCCTTTATTGTCTAATTCCTTAATTAAGTAAAATAGAATATTTGGATACGTGACTTTCTGAGAAGGCAAATCATTGATTCAAATACGCAACATTTTAAGAAGGCAAATCGTCTTTCAAATCTGTATCATTGCGAAGCTCAAAAAGATTCAAATGTATTCTTTCTAATATTCTAATTTGTATATACATTATTTACAACATATTCAAATAAGGTCACTGTATTTTTAATTATAAATAATAAAATAGATTCTTTTATGGAAACATCTTAAAGCTTCATTAAATGGGTAACTTAAATAAAAAGACAGCGTCAATATTTCTACATAAAATGATAATATAATAGTTATACTAAAAGTCTAAATTTAAGGGTAACTTCAATAATCTGTTCTTTTATAAAGGAAGTTGGAATGAAAAAACGAAAAATCTTACATTACCCCCTCTTTAAGATTTCAACTTCTTTAAATAAAAGAATAGATTATTTCAAACTTATTCTAAACTAATTCTAATATAAACAATATACGCATTAAGTCTGCTTGAATTATTTACTTTTTGATAATATTAGAACTTCGGCAATAGTTATCAAGCTTAAACCTATATTTACATATTTACAAGAATCTTAAATCAGGAACGGGATACTAAATAGGAAAATAAGAAAATTTACGTTAAAGCAAAAAAAGATTACTAAATTTATTCCGAAATCTTTCGCATAAGATCTTAACTTCCAGCATTCCTTTCATATTTCAACAAAATATTCCTCATTCTTTTCATTACTTAATTACTCGATTCATTTCAAGGTTCTCAAAATTTAATACCATGGATTTCTGTTAATAAAAACTATTCACTTAAAACCTTTGATCAGTTTAATCATTATCAACAGCATAAAATAATTAAAAAAAAATCAACTTGCCCCGAAGTAGGATGCGCGAGTATAGTGCTTTACTCCCATCCTAGTTCTTCTCAGCGGCCTTACAAATGGCGTTTCCTAGGAAATCTGACCATTCTGGACTAAACCGGTAAGGAAGTTTTGACGAGACCAATGTCAACCGCAAGGCAAAACCAAATAAGAGTAGTGGGTTAGACTCTCTTCTGCCATAGCCTATAGCTATCTAAATCATCTAAAATAAGAGTAGTGGGTCAGACTCTCTTCTGCCATAGCCTTATAGCTATATAAATAATATCCTCTGTTGCAACAGAAAAACTAAATCAATTATCATCTTTAAAACAATATCATCATTACTAAAATATAATCAATAGTTTAACTTAACTATGAGGAACCCTATCAATCTAATCTCCTTCTACTTATGCATCTTTTCAAATTAACTAATTTTCCTCAAAATTCAAATCAAAAAAAGGATAATCCAACATTTATCACTG
>JABUQX010020036.1:12500-22500 GCA_015478945.1 Trachelipus rathkii
TATATTATATTTATATATATATATAATATATTATATATATATTATATATATAAATATATATATATATATATATATTATATATATATATATATATATATTTAAAGGTTTCGAAAAGGTTTTATTCATTAATTGATTACAGATTTGTCCTAATAATAACCTCACAAAGTTGTTTTAAAATGCCATCATTCCCATTCATAAAAGATATTTTTATTATTAATAATGTTTCAAAATCTTTAAATCACTTAAATATGCAAAAAAAATAAAACTAGTTAGTTCACCAAAACATTTAATACAACAATGCCACTTCATAAACATATGGGAACACCATCAAACGAAGAGAATATCTGGAAATCAAAAATTTGGATAGTAAAAGGGAGAATGTATTTTCTAGAACCTGGACACCCCAAATATAGCGAAAAGATCTGAAGCCGTGAAATCAAGTGAGTCTTGAGAAATAATTTCTCCCCAAAAAAAATTTTGCTCATATTATTAGACCCTTAAGATCAACAAGCAATTCTTCAGAAAGATAATATTTAATTTTTATTGGCAATTGAGTATCCAGCTATTCACAATCACTGAAGAGCAGGGACTCGTAGAACTTGTTGCTCTTTGTCATTCTTCAATTTCCAAATATCTTGTTTCTTAGTAGAATAATATTTTTTGTTAGCGAGATGGTTGTTTTATCTAAACATTTCTAAAGTAATTATTGAGATCAGTTTCAGTAGGTTTGGATAGAAATCTTCTATGTCTCATAGGATTTCCATAGACTACGAATCTATGGATATCTCACACCAACTCAGAGTCATTTTATTGCTCGAATACTAACTATGGATAAAAACAGGTTTGAAAAAAATATAGAATCATTTTTGATTCATCAATTTAGCAGATAAAATACTGTATATAATTAATTATATATATTTATAATAATATATATAATATATTATTATATATTTATATATATATTATATATTAATATATATATATATATAATATTAATTAAATATATATATTACTTAGTTATATTTAATGAGGTAATTATTTAATTGATATTTTAATTATATGAAGTATATTACTATTTAAATATTAACTAATTTTTATGGAAGATTATTATATTGTAGTTATAATCATTAATATATTTATCATATACTTATGATAAAATATGGATATGTTTAACTTAGTTGGAGTGGGTATGATATTATATACTATAATAGTAGTTTTATTACTTAGTTTTTGAGGTGGTATATTTTAAGATTGGTTGACAATAAATGAACCCAAAAACCCTCTTTTGATGCAATAGTTTTGAGATATTTGAGAACTTTATTTCAATAAATAATCTGTATTTATGTATGTATAAATTCACGTACTGTCACTGTGTGTTATGAATACTACACGCGAGAGGTATACGAGCCGGACGCGGAATTAATATTTTTTTGTTTATATAAGATGTGGCTATCCCGGCCCTGGGAATATATTTGTAACCAGGATAAATCACATCTTCCCCAGTCAAAATTTTTTAATTATTTTATCAAAAGTATATTACATTAGTAAATATATATTATTATCTCACGAGTTCTCAGAGGCCTGGAAAGGAAAAATTTTTTTAAATTCACTGAGCCCGGAATATCGCTGAGGTAACATATATATCTCTAATATTTATATATATTAATATATATATATATATATATATATATATATATATATAATTAATATATATTATATATATAATATATATATATATAATATTATATTATATATTAAATTAATATTATATTATATTTATATATATATATAATATTATATATAATTATTATATATATTATATTATATTATAATATATATATATATATATATTTATACTATATTAATATATAACTAGTTTACATGATAAGTTCTTATATACAAAATAAAATTGTGACAAATTAATGGCTCTATGAATAAATAATTTTTCATGAAAACTTCTTTCAGGCGCTTCGTGTACTGAGACTTCACTGGGGGAATCACATGTAGACTAAATGAACCTGGAGGGTACGAGACGTGTTTGATGATTAGAGTTTCCGGTGTTTTCTTACTATTTTATCTATGTTATTATTTTTTTTATTCCGTATGTCTTATTTTGTTAGAGTTCTTAACGTATCAATTTATAAGGTTTACATTATGGCTTCTGAAATATTTGTGAGAGAACTTCTACAGCCGCTCGTGCATGGAGCGCGTCACTGGAGCGGAAAAGCTATGCGACCGCGACGAGGACTATCTGGAGAGCGGAAGAGGACGTCGCTTTTTGATCACTTCTAGTTTAGGCGGGTGTTCTCTGTGAATTACACATAAAATGGTAATATAGCTCGTGAATTTGTGTTCTACGTTTTACACACTAGCATGCAATTTATACTTATCTGCACTAAAGGTGTGGTTGGACTCGTTGCACAACTAGTAAATTAATATAAGCTTAAACATCCACACTAGCCGGCGTAAAAAGTCGCAGGCGCATAGGCGCTTGATTACCGTGACATAAAACTATTAAGGCCCCTAGGCGCACTAGGTCCGGGCCTCATAGGTGCTAGTATGCGCACTATAATAAAAAATTATATATGGATCGAGGCTCCCACAAATATTGATATATTATATATATATATATATATTATAATATATATATTATATATTATATATATATATATATATTAACTATATTAAATTATATATATATATCATATATATATATATTATATATATATAATTATTATATATTTAGTAAACTAATATATTTTATTGATATATTTGAAATTATATTAGGAATTTATATCTAAGGTCTCCTCTAGATTAAGTCCGAATTCAGTATAAGTTTATATGGGAAGGAGTACCCGGGTAAGTAACATGATAAGAAGAAGAGGAGGAGAAAATTTTTATAAAATCATCATTTAATAAGTGTTAATAATATTATAGAGTAGTATAGTTAATGTTGGATTATTATATATATTAATATAATGGTTGTTTATATGTTATTTTTTGATATATACGGTGTATATTATTCGTGAAAATATTTTTGGGATATTGAATAATTGAATTCTCATCTAAGTGTCTCTCGATTGAAATATGCCCGATCGATCCAGTTTTTAAGTATATTGGAAGTGAGCGATAGGTATTCAAGTCAGATAGGTGAGTAGATAAGAGAGAATGAAAATTTTTTATTTAAATGGCTGGGGCATATGACCCAGAATATATAGTTTTTTTAAATCAGAAGTTGCGGTTCGTATATTCGTTGTCGTAATAGTAGTTGATGCTGGGACTATGATTTTAGTTAGCGCGAGTTTGCTCCATAGTAATGGGGTGAGGGCCAGCGCCGTTGCAACAAGAATACGGAATTAGTTGTTTATATTTATCGTTATTCTTTTAATGTTATACTGATATGGCAGGTTGTATATTATAGATTAATGATAAGTTATAGTATGAAAGGAAATTCTTGACGTAACAGTAACATAATTTTTACCCCTTACGGTCACAATTCGTGTATAAGTGTGTTGATATATTTTGTAAGAAAAGGACTCTTCGTTGCATGTGTTTCTCATGGTGGGGAAGAAGACACCGTGAGAGCGAGGGAAGTTTAAGTTTTTTTGTAAGTAATAGACTTCTCTATATCATATGACCCGTTTAATGTTTTGACAGTTTTGAAGTAGAGAGTGTTGCCTACTAAAGACTCTGTGATAATTTATTTCCGTCTACTCTGTCTTTGCCGTGTGGTTTTCTCACTTCTTTTTGAGAAAAATGCCGAGGTCTAAAATCTATACGTGTTGTAAATTACTTGCCAAAGCGGAGCAATATCTACTATACATTGAATTATTATACTAAAAAGGAATTAGGATAACAATTTACTTTATTTTCACAAAAGATACGAAATCATATGCTCTCTGTTTTCAGACGATAGCTACAACAATAAATTGTTCTCTGAGAATTATGTGCAGAAAATGTTGCCATTCTGCACATAAGATATAGATAATGTATCATATACACAAAAAGACCATATATGTTAGTTTCTAGAGACAAAGAAGTATCCGCTCTCTTTCGTACTGACTATATAACCTAATTCTGTCCTTTCGAGGTAAGATGTTTTTTAGGTGGTTGCTTTTAGGGCTGATATTGTCCGTCTCTATATTAATAAATGAATGAAATTAATGTAAATGAATTAAAAGAAGAGAATGAAATATTTATATTATTAGATGATATGATAGATAAGTGTAATCTTTAAATTCTAAATTATTTTTACACATTCCGGGCGCGGGGCTGCGACATTGCTTTATGAAAAAGGAAGGTCGCAGCCGCCAAAACACCCAAGAGATTGTCAATAAACTAAATAAATTAATCAAACAAACTAAAAATATCTTTGTTTTTTTTACGAGCGGTAATAGCCGCTTGTCTTTGAGGAACTTTCCTCACACCCTCATCTTTATCAGATGTATTATTTAATTCTATGGGTTTATTAGTTTTGTCACCATTATGTGTTACAGACACTTCTGTTGGATACAATATATTGATTGGATAATGAGCTATATTGCCATCACCCTTTTTTAGCATCACGGTGCGTACACAGTTGTCAGCACCATGTATTAGCTTTATAACTCTACCCAACTGCCAATATGGGCGAGTTTTGGTGGCGCTTTTTATTAATACCACATCACCCACCTTAATGCGGTTAACCCAATCGTTTTGATATAAATCATAACTATACTCACGTAAACTTAAAAGATATGTTTCATACCAAATGGTGCGAAAGTGTTCAAATTTTTGCTGCAGAAATAGCAAATGATCATTTAGCTGTTTATGTGAAGCAGGTTCCCCTTCCCACAAAGGGTCATCCGGATCCTCATCTGTTTTCACTGTTAGTGAAGCACTTCCATGTAGTTTCAAAAATGAGTTTGGAGTCAGAGGTACTAGATCCAGAGAGGACTCCACATAGGTCAGAGGCCTGTTGTTTATTGAATTTTGAATGCTGGAAAGTAAAGAAATCATATCAAAATAATTTAATTTAGAACGACCTACTGTTTTGTAGATGCAATTCTTCAGGATACGAAGCATTCTCTCCCATGCAGAACCCATCCATGGTGCGTACAGAGGCAATCTTACATGTTTAATGTTGTTGATTCTCATATGCTCCTGAAATTCATCTGAAATTAAAGAATTTTCTATAGCATTACCACCGAGAGCAAAAGTTCTGGCATTGTCAGAATACAAAAAATCTACAATTCCATAAATGTTTGTGAAACGCATGAAAGATGATAAAAATGATTGAGTGGACATATCAGGTAATAGGTCTAAATGAACTGCACGTATATTCAAACAAGTATAAATTAATATATACATTTTCTTTTCTACAGAGCCATCTTTTATCCAAAAATGAGAGGTGAAATCAACTCCAGTATGCTTAAATGGTCTGAAAAAGTCCATTTGAGCTTGTGTGTAATTTGTAAATTTAGGATAATTGAAAGTGAAAGAATTATATTTTTTGCAAATAAGACACGACTCAATGATGTTTTTGACTGTTTGACGTGCTTTAGTGATCCAAAACCCTTTCAAACGTACCATATTTAATGTAGTTTGAAGTCCCAAATGTTTGCATGCAAGATGACAATCAGAAACAATGAGCTTTGTGAGATGGTGTTTTTTACTAAGCAAAATAGGATTAATAATATTATAATCGTAGTAATTAGTTTTAGCTATTCTACCTCTGGTTCTTAAAAAACCATTGTCATCTAAAAATAAATTTAATCTTTTAACCAATTCTGGGACTTTGTCAGAAGGTGATTTTAAGAATGCTATTTCTTTTTCAAAATCGATATTTTGCATTATTTTTAACCAATATTCTTTACTTCTAAGATGGAAATTTTTATTTTGCTTTTTAGTTTTGAAAATGAATTGGAACACGTATGCTGTTACTCTATGTAACTTATGCAAACTTGAAAATTTATTAATATCCAAAATAGGTTCTACAGAATCATTTTTTAATACGATATTGGTTACGATATGTGTATCGATTAGCATTTTACTTTCTTCTGATAAACATTTTAATTCATGCTTGGGCCATTGGTTTTTATCTAATGAAAGCCAAGATGGTCCCTTTTCCCATATTTGAAATTTATTGGAAAATTCCCTAAAGGAAATTCCCCTAGTTACTAAATCTGCCGGATTTTGTGAGGTCTCTACATAGAGGAAATTAATCGTTGAACTAAATTCCTTTAATATTTCCGATTTTTTATTTTTAATATCGCTCAACCTATTTCTTATAAAAATTTGTTTAGTTTTAATTTTAGGAGATAGAAGCCAAGCTAATATTATTTGAGCATCGACAAATATGTTTATTTCTTTAAAGTTATAATTGAAAGCAGAAAGTATTTGAGGAAGACATTTAAATGCCAAATATACTGCCAATAGCTCAAGAGTAGGCAAAGTTCTATTTTTTAAAGGAGCAACTTTTGCTTTCGATAATAATATATATGATTTACATTCAGAGGCAATATACATTACAAAGCCATAAGCTGATGCTGAAGCATCACAAAATATATTTAAAGTAGCATTGTTATCATAATCGAAAACAAATCGATTAAATGAAAGATTTTTAAGCAAGATCAAATCGTTACTCAATTTTCGATATTGTGCAGAAATATCGGAACTTACCCTTTCATCCCATTGAGTCTGAGCCTGCCAAGTTTGTCTCATCAGAAGCCTACCCTTTATAGTTACAGGCAAAAATAATGACAGGGGATCAAAAACCTTGGATATTTGGGACAATAACTCACGTTTAGTTTCGATACTACCTGCTATGTTGAAATTATCAAGAGCCATTGTATCCGTTTCCATATTATATAGATATCCCAAAATTCTTTCGTTTTCACAACCATGCATCTCAGCACGGTCGTCTTCTATCATGAGGTCTTTGAGCCTTTTATGATTCGTATTCCAGGAACGTAAATAGAATCCACCCTCTTCCATCCTTTCAACCGATTCTCTGTAAAGGGTTTCAAGAATGGTTTCATCTGAATGACTATAAATGAGATTGTCTACATAAAGAAAATTTTTTAAAACAAGAGAACAAAGATCATTAGTATACTTATCTGTGTGATATTTGATGACGTAATTCAAGATGAATGGAGAAGAAGCCATACCAAAAATAATCGTGGCATATCGATATGTGATTAATTCTTGATTTTTATTATACCATAGGAATGCCAATCGATTCTTGTCTTCTTCTAATTTTAATCTGATCTGAAGGAAGGCAGATTTTACATCTGAAACGATAACATATTTGTTACACCTAAAATTACATAATATTTTAAATAAAGAACTCATAAGATCAATGCCCGGAAAAGCAGCTTCATTCAGAGATGGATTTGCATCTGTTTTGAGGCTACAATTAAACACCGGTCTGACCTTAGTAGTTACCTGTTGCACTTCCTTTATTATTGGTCTGTGTGGTACCCAGACATAATTTTTTAGTTGGTCAGGAAGCACATTTATTTTTTCGATTATACCCTTCATTTAATTGTTGTGTGAATACTTCAGAATATCGATCGATTAAATCACGATCTTTTAGATTTTTATACACTCGCTTTACTGCTGAAATGGCTACGTGGTAGTTAGAAGGTACTTTGTTAATTTTGTCCTTGTACCAAGGTAACTCTACATAATAATGACTATCATCACGCAGCTCTATTCCCTTTTCAAACTCGTGTATGAGTTTTTTATCGATATCGCTGATATCATTACTATCAACAATACCTATAGATTCTAAACTATACAAATTTTCTAAACCTAAATCTAAGTCTGGATTATTTTTTACAAAATTCAGAGGATTGAAATAAGAAATAATAGGATTTATAATGTCATGTACTAACTTAGAACAATTTATTTTATTTTTTGATGTCACAGTTGGAGTTTCGATATTTTGTATAGAAGAATCGATTATATCATAACCTAGTCATGACACAGGCGACTCTTCCTGAAATGCAGTTTCATGATCAGTTATATTTGACTGATCTTCATTTAAGAAATTTCTGATATCCCCTAAGGGAATCAAACCATCACTCACCTCGATAGCTGTACCTTTCATGCATTGGGTAAAAGTAAACTTGCTATAATACTGTAAAATATCGACCCCTATTAATCCTTCGATATTTTCAAATTTGTCATTTCGTACGTTTGTGAGAAATTTATTAGATAATTTATACTTACTCATTTTCATGTCATGAACAGCCTGATCCAAACCTTTCACTGAAAAGTTAAGATCTACGTCATCAATAAAAAAAGGAAGCTTTAAAATTTTATCTTCTATATAGGTGTCTATGTAGACCCTTTTTAATATTTTATGATGTGACCCTAAAAATGTTTTTATTTCATTAGTGCTATCTTTTACATTGTTTTCCTCAATTTGCAGTTTCCGCAAAACACTAGGCTTTAAAAAACTACATTGTGATCCTAAATCTGTGACACAATGTAAAATAGCATTTTTATTTTTATTTTTAAGTTTTAAAGACATTGTAGGTAGCAAACTATTTGCTGCACAAGCAGCCTCCCCAATATTTTAGCAATATTACTTACTAGTTTTCCTTGTATCTTCTGATTTGATGTTTCTCCAGCTCCGGCTCCACCCTTTTTCTCACAATCTGCTAGAAGAGATTTATTACATAAAGCTGAAATATGAGAGTGAGAATTACAAATGAAACAAGGATAACGTAATTTATTTTGAAGACCATAACATGAGGAAGCAAGGTGTTTATCGCTACTACATCTGTAACATAAGCCCAGACTCTTACATTGAGCAACTCGCTCTTTATTGGTTGCATAATTATTACACTTAAACATAGAATGTTCTTCTTGACAAAATTTGCAAATCTTTTTAGTACTCAAATTAACCTGGTTTTCAGCTACAACTTCTTCCCTATTACTACTAAAATTAACATTAGTTTTATTTTGGGATTTAGCTTTTACGCTATTTGAATTTTTATTTTGGTTATTAAAATAAGTTTTATTAGCAAAAAAAGGTTTCTGAAATTTTGTTCTAGAAAATATTTTTAATATTTCAAATGAATAGTCAAAAATGTGATTAATAGATGGGTACATCGAACTACATTTATTAACGAGTTCTCGTTTTAATGAAACAGGAAGTTTGCTGAAAACTATATTACTTAATAATACGCAACCCGGACTTTCGGGAATGAAAAAATCTAAGTTGAAATTTTGTAAATCGTATGTCATAGCTCTGACGTCATTTAACCATGTGCGTGCTTTCTCATACTGATATTCATCAATATTGGGAGCACGAGTGATTTTAGTTATAATTTCATCTACTATATAAGGTATATCTAAAAACTCTTTTTTTAGCAAGTTTAAAGCTATGGCATAATTTTCATTGGTATTACTTAAATGCTGAATGACCTGAAAAGCATAATCTTGCAAATATGATTTAAGATATGACAATTTAGCCTTATCAGTCAGTGAAGACTTACATCCTATTAAATTATCGAACTGTGAAAGAAATGAATTAAATTTGTCCCTATCCTCATTGCCGTGAAAAATCATGCATTTCAATGCAGGAGGGTTAGGTTCACGTTTTAATGGCAAAGCATTTTCATTTGAAGCATTATTATGAATATGTTGTTCATTAATTTTTGCTAAATTTTCTACTCTACTGATTTTAATTCTAATATCATTTTGATACTCAAATTGCCCATCTATCTCTCTACCAAACAAAGATTCATCTAAAACAAATAAATCGTATTTACTATAAACTTGCATTATAGATTCATTTATCAGCATAATTAACTCTAAATTTTCCTTGATCGAAAACAAAGCAATTTTTGTGTTTTCATCCAATTTAGTTTGCGTGTCAACATTGAATTTATTAATAGTTTTAAGAGCATTTGTTATTTTACGCTTACAAGAAGCGCGTTTGAGAATAAACTCTCTCGTTTCTAATTTACACTTTTCAATAGTTTCGGCAATTTTTTCTGCGGAAAGA
>JABUQX010020037.1:0-37500 GCA_015478945.1 Trachelipus rathkii
CAGAACTACTAATATATATCAATATATATTATATTATATTATATTATATGAAGGTAAACTATATTATATTATCGGAGGACATATGGTTATGAGGTATAACGATATAGTTATTAGTATATACGGGTGGTACTCGTATAATTATATTATATATTATAAGTATCTTGAATAAATTATATTTTATGGTATATATAACGTAGAGGTTAGTTATAGGGTTATTAATCCTAATAGCTATTAACGATGTCTCTTGGCGCTGAGATGTTATGTGCTATTGTACATATGGATAGCTTAGATGGCGAACTATTGGTTACTACTTAAGTATCTCTATTGTTATTATTATATATTATTATATATATAATATATATAAGTTTTATATAATAATTATCTATATAATATAAAATATATAAATTTATATGTATATATATAAAATATATGTATTATATTTATATATATGATAATAGGTGTGGATTTATATGCTCGTATATAGGTATAACTATTGTTTTGATCGTGTTTATTGTATTGCAGGGTATATAGTTAGAAGTATATATTCGTTAGATATATAGATATTTAAAGTGGTATTACTTTTTGTATTTTTCAGATAATTTTCAAGTTTAATTTATTTCAATTAAAATATTTAAGCTGATAAGGATAATATCTATTCAACGACTGGAAATAATCTTTTCAATTGCTTGGAATTTCAATATTATACTGAGTTGAAGATCAACAACAATAAATCAATTTATTAAAAGCAATTAAAGCAAATAAAAAGAAGAAAAAGAAAAGGTTTCATAAAAAAGACACAAACAAGCTAATTAAAAAGCAATTAAGTAATTCTGAATTAAAATACCGAAAAACATTTTGGGTTACATATCAAAGATATAAGACGGCAAAGTCGCTCATTAATATTGATTCTAAGAATGTATCAGTGTTATTTTTGGTAACATTCACAGGATATACTTGACAATTGTTGCATGTTACATGATTCTCCAATAGAATTAAGTTAAGGTGTATGAAAAACAATGATACCTCTTGAAGGTAACTTCTATATTACAAATATCATGAGAATAGTCAACATATCAAAGAAGTTTATAACGTAGCAGGTGGTGGGTTAGCTTATAATCATACTAACCCTCCCCACCCGCAGGATGCGCTGAAGGTAGTTTTAATATATTATTAAAGTTATAAAAGTTATATACTATATTTGTATATAGAAGTTTAATTCTAAATTACATCTAAATAATTTTTGTTAATACTTAAATTAGTTATATTACAAATATTGTAATATTATTGATGTAGTTATTACCATTTTATTTATTGTAATTATTATGAATATTTATTATATTACTTATCTAATTGATTGATTATTAGATACATTTGAAGCACATAGGTTCACTGCTCTTCAGACTTCTAGGAATTGATGAATATAGCCTTTAATATGTTCAATCGCTTCTTTAAAACCTGGCTTGCGCTTTTGCATTACTGGCTTGCGATAATTTGTGTTAGTATTACTGGTTCTTTTCAATCGCATCACATCTCATTTTTTATTGCCATTCTTTCTTCTGATTTATTTTTAATTTCAGTTTCAGTGGACGAGTGTGTCCAATTCTACACGCAGCAGGACCCTTTTGGTCTGAAGCAATTGTCTTGCCATTCAATAGGAGAGAGGGCATTTCTTCCTTCCTTAAACGAATACCAAGACAATAAGAACTGTTGTATATAATCCGATACGTGTTTCCTTTTTTATGTATTTTGCTGTGCATATATAAATATATATATGGATAATATATATATCTATATATAATTAATTATATAGTATTATTATTATATATATTAATATATATATATATTAATACATATATTATAATATAGTATTATATATATTATATATTATTAAGTATATATACTATATATATAATATATATATTATAATATATATTATAATATTATATATTATCTATTATATTATTACTTTTAAGATAAAGTAATGTTTGACAAGAGATTTCGCCTAAGATTTGATTTTCTTGAAGATAGTTACTTTAAATAAATAAATATATTTAATATTTTTCTAACATTATATTTTATTCCTTTACCAATTCGTTTGATATAATCAAATTTTCGAATCTTTTTTTATGTATAACAACCTCGGAAAAATTATTAGATTTGGCAGTCTCATTTTTACGTTTTTATTGAAAAGTTTATTTGGTAATTATAAAACATTGATTATTTTAGGTATGTTTATATTTTTGCATCATTTTGTATAAACATAGGGAGTAATGGAATTAAAATAAATTTTTTTTATTGTTGTTTAATTTTAACCTTACTTATTTTAGGTATTTCTAGAAGAACCCCGGTAGAAAACCCCGGTTTTGTCTGATTTTTTGGCCGGGGCGGGGTTGTCCAGGGCGGGGCCCGGTCGTTCTTTATCTCACTACATATTTCATAATAAGGTAATCACATACCTCATGTCAGACCTAGCCCTCGAGACTTAGTCCTTTGTGCATTCACCAGATCGATTTTAATTGCCCTAGCCACTTCCTGCCAGTCAGACATAACTTCCTACTACACTCTGATCGTCGTTCCGTCTCATACCCATATACATAAAGTATGTAAAGCTCAGACACTGTTCTATGGCTCACCATCTAACAATACTTCCAGCTGAGGATGTCTCATCACCGATAACCTTACTCTTTCAAGTTACTTTCAGCTCTCTTTTACCCCTCTGATCAAACTCTCTAAATTCCTCTCAAACTCTCTTCAGATTCGCCACCAGACCAATCATACCGCATCTAGTAGGCGCACCTCCCTATCGTTCCATTCTCCGCATCGCATTCTAAATCCATTTTCCTGCATCCCACCTCGATCTTTTCATACCCATCCATAATTCAACTTGAATAACAAGGAGATCATAACAGCAACTGTCTACTCCGCTATTTGAATCCTAAATCATTTACCATTGACACCATTTATACTTTACACACGTTGTACTATTCGTCATACATACTTGTTGATTCCATTCAGGAAGCCACCACCAAACATATAGTAACTAACATGCATAACGCTTCCCTATTAACTCTATCATACGCGTTTTGCAATCCATAAAACCTAATTATATATTTTATTCATTCTTCTCCATCCTTTTTCAATTCATTTGTTCAAGTAAGATTTTGATGCCACACAATCTTCTACGTACTTCTAAACGCTGCATTGTTCTTCCGCAAATCAGTTCCGTCGTCACCGACGCACTTCTTTGAGCCAAAATTCTAGCATACTGTTCTCTTCTACAACACTCAGTAACTGTACTCCTCATAGATTTACGTTCCCATTTTCTCCCTGTACCCTTAACTATTGAGGGCTATCACCGCTTCCTCCAATCCATTGGAATATATCTCTATAACGCCTTTATTTACACAACGTCAATCTCATCAATCCCATCTTCGCTCCGTTCTTGATCAGTTTCACGGCAGTAAATTTCCATCTATATCTGCAGATTTACCTTCTTCAACTTTTCACTCTATCCTTACCTTCCTCCTTACTATACCTCATCCAAAAATACCATACTTTAATATTGTGCAGCTTCTCAAAGTGTTCTTTCCACACTCCCTCACATCTATCATCAGTTACAAAGCACCATCCCTATTCTTATTCTAAGCAGTTCTTATTTTCATTCTTAACCTTCGCGCTTTCTCAGAAGAGCTTCTATTCTTGTAGTCATCATCCTCCTGTCCAAACTGTTCATATTGCCGTCTTGTTTTCTCCTACGTATACCTTTAGTATTTTTTTTTCTCCTATATAATTCCAATGTCATTCTTTCTTTGATCTCACATTTGCTTTTTAGTCACATTCAACCAAGCTTCTTTTTACCTTTACCGTTCATACCTCTCATATCATCAGGATCCATTAAGTTTAGGTCTACTTAGCAAAACATTATAGTATATATATAGTAATATATCTATATTATATATATTAATTAATTATATGATATTTATTATATATAATTATATATATATAATTTATTATATAATTTTAATATATATAATATATATATATATAATTCTTTCTTTATCTACCTTCTATTTATCAAAAGATAATGGAGTAAGGTTGCGTGATGAGCTCCAGAAAGAAAAGCATTGTAGAAGAAGCATGACAAAGTCGAAAGAAGTCCCAGGCCTTACGCCATTTCAGTTACCTATTAATTAAAAAAAACATGTATTTTTTAACATTATTGTATAATATATATATATTCATATATATATATATTATATATACTATATATTTATATATATTATATATATACTATATATATATAATATAATTAATATATTATATATATATATTATACCGGTATTAAATAATAAAATATATAAAAAATAATACATTATAAATTTATTAAAAAATTAAAAAGTTAAATAAATAATAATATATTTAATATATATATTTATTATTTATATCTTAATCTAATATATATAATATATTATTATATATATATATTATTATACTTACATACTACTATTATAATAATGTTAGAAAATTACGTTCATTTTTTTTTGTTACAAGTGGGTTTTTTTTTTTGGTAAAATATCCGTTTTTTTTTGTTTTTTTTTTACAGTGGGCGTTTTTTGTGTTTTGTTTCGATGGGGGAGGGGTTTTTGACCCAAACTGACAGAAGAAAGAACAACCAATCAGCTATGTGTGATATGGAAGTTATAGTGCATATATCATGTACATTTTCAATTCAATTGGAATTGTTTTTTTTTTTTTCATTACAGTTCATTTAGAGCCACTCAGGATCGGGGGGAGGCTGCATAAAATTTATGAATTGTGGTGTGAATGAGATCTAGATGGGGCACAGATGATCAAATATTGATCAATTCATAAATTCTATGATGAATGCTTGAAAGTCCTCATAAAGGCCCGGGTCAGAAATGCTGAGAGTTTTACTATTCTCAAAGAGAATGAAAAATAATTCCCAATTGGAAAGACTAAAATGAATTACAATTTTCCCACTCATATTATTTTTTATTTATAGGTGCAGCAAATTTTTTCGCTCTAGACCTCATATATACTCCAGAATGTTTTTTTTTTTTGTGTAAAAAACAAGTGGTTTTTTTTTGTAACAGCACTGTATATATTAATTATATATATAACTTTATATATATATAATATTATATATATATATTATATATATATATCTATATTTATATATATATATATATAATATCTATATATTATTATATATATATAATTATATATATATATATATATAATTATATATATATATTATATATATATATATATATATATATATATAATATGATATTATAGTTAATATTAGTAGGCGCTAATTAATATTTTTATAGGTTAATGCTTAGTTAAAATTAGGATGGTCGAGAAAATTAACTTGAGTTTAGATACGAATAAATAAAAACAAATGATATAAAGAAATTAAAAAATTAATATAAGAAATTATATATTATAAATATATATATATATATATATATATAATACTATATATTATATTTATATAATATATTTATATATGTATAATATTATATAAAAGCATATAATATATTATATATATATTATATTATATATATATATATATTATATAATTAATCTATAATATATATATATATATATATATATATATATATATATTATATAGATCATTATATTTTCTAATTATAAAATTATTTAGTATATATATATTATAATATATTAATAATAATATTTAATATATATTATATAATAATTTTATATATATTATATATATAATAATATTATATATATATATATATATATAATATATTATTATATGATTATATATATATATATTATTTATATATATAATATATATATATATTATATATATAAATATATATATTATATATATATATATCTTATATATATTATTTCTATATATATATTTATCCATTCCAATATATATATAAATTACTTTAGTCTTGCGAAAGAGGTTGCTTAGTAGTAGTACCTTATTGGACTAGTTATATATATTTTATTTTATTATTGGTTTGAGTTTTGTGTTTTTGTTACTCTTCTTACATATCATGTTGATACATCTCCTTTTTTCCTCCAAGGACTGGGTAAGGCTTGCTATGCAGTAGAATAATTGTTAGAGCGTGCTGTCGCTGTAAACTCATGCTGTTGTCACCACATGCTATCGAAGTGCTTTGTTTTTTTTTGTTTTGGTTTGTTTGTCACTGATTATCTTAGTCAGGTGTAGGAATCGTGGCGTCAGTCAGAAATCGCACGCTGTTTTGAGGTTCATTGTGCCTTTTGTTTTTGTTCTTGCTTTTGGTTGGGGTTGCAACGGACCTCACTAGGATTTATTCGTGTCATGGTTGTGGGGTTCATGCCCCTGATGTGTCTATTTTGGTGGGTCCACGACCGATAGTCACTACAAAACCGTTCTATTGCAGTCGCTATTTGATGGCTGTATGGCTCTGCTCTGCATACTCTCTATTGCTTCCTCAGGATCAGTCGCTTACGTGGATCTATACATCTTTTCTTTCGTTGATTTCTGGTCTCCAAGCATAATAGACCACTATACAGGTTTTGGGTGTGTGTGGTGGTGTTGGTTGTGTGGTGTGGTTGTTTGGTGTTGTGTGTTCCGCTTATATTCAAGTGGATGTCATTCATCCTTTCATACTGAGAAGACAGTCACGCAGCTTCGATTTGATTCTTTCAGTTACCTTTTTCTTCAACCGACATAATTCTCTCATTTGTTTACTATGTTCTCAGTTTGGTATCATTTTCTCGAGCCGTAACAGTGGGTTGTTGGGGCGGGTTGCCTGCTATAGTTTTGTGCCTGTCTGAACGCGATTGTACTTTTAGATCTATAGACTTCTGATTCGACCTTGTCTCACGGTACTTAAATGAGTTTTCATTTTGCATAAGTGAGAAATGATTATCGTCTCATGGTTGTGGGTACCTATGGCGCATCAGCTTAGTCACTTAAATTCACAACGATTTAATTCATCCACCCCTTCCAGCCATTCCGCACTTTCTAATACAACTCGCACATCCGTGTCCCTTTCATCCAACACATATCCTTATTCAGACACTTGTTTCAGCTGTTCCCCATCTAACATAACTTCACACCGTGAATATACCTGCCGATTTACATTTTGCAACTTGCACACACTACATGTATTCATCCTTGCTAATGAACTATCCCAATTAAACTATTCCCTTTTAGCCATCAACCACACACATTCACTATCACCTCTTCATTATGTTAATATAGTATCAATTCTCGAAGTTTTATCTTTCAACATGGAAAGTGGATAAGCACTCACGAAAGTTACATATCTATTCATTATTCTATGTAGGTTCCAGCTCATTCTTCATTTCTTAAACCTTTTTGAGCTTCATTTCAGAAAGCTTCCTATCCTTCTAAAAGTCTTCCATTCATACTCTTCCAAACTTGTTCATTTAACTCTCTGTTTCTCTTAGTATTGCACTTTTAATATATATATATTATATAATTATATATATAAATTATATTATATCTATATATTATATATATATATATATATATATATATATATTCTAGTATATATTAAAATTAATATATATATATATATATCTATATATTTCTCTTTCATCTTCCTTTTTTATTCCCAAGAGTGGGAGTAGGGGTGAGAAGCATGTCAGAAAAGAAAAGTCAGATAGAATATGACAATAAGTCGAGCGAAAGCCCAGTCTTACGAACCCTCTGGTACCATTATTGCGTAAGAATCTCGTCGCAGTCAGAAAATTACACACTGCTTCACGGGAACACGACGGACCCTCACTATGGTATCGTCAGTGTTAAGGGTTCATCCCTTGGCCGCAGGTGGGCCACAACTATAACCCCTCGCAAATAACCCACCATTCACTCTATTAGCACTTTGATTTTCGCTCTGGCCAAAACTCACTATTTCTTTCCTCAACCATTCGTTTAACTGACTTCATCATTGTTTTTTTCGTCTCCTAGCCGTCGTTCCAATACACATCGCCACATATCATGCGCTAACCAAACGACTAATCATTCTTTTTCACGGAACCATCCAACATACTTTCATTTCTTCTCTCGATATTGATCCTTTTATTTTTTCACACAATACTTTCATTTCCTCATTTTATCAATTCTTTTCTTCAATTTTATTACTTATTTAGAGAATAAATGAACATTTTTCAATGTTCACTCATTGAACTTTAGATTATACTTCTTATTCCAGACTATAGTCTCACTACTATACCTACACAGGTAATGCACATAGCCATGTAAGAGCCTGCCGTCACTCAGACTTAGTCTCTTACATTCACCATAGATTTAATTTCACACCTTCCTGTCATTCACACTTTCCTCATACTCCTGCTCTTCCGTTCCTCTCATGCAACATATAGCCCTAAATATTTAAACCAGACACTTGTTTCCCTGCTCACACCATTCACTACTTTACTACTGACGGACTTCTCGACTCAAACCATAACATACTCTTTCTCGTACGTTTCTTCAAATCCTCTCTTTTACACGACCTGCAAATCCTCCTTATATTTACGTCAAACTCGTCTTCTAGATTGCGCCCACACATCAAAAAAAATCATCGCATATAATATGGTTGGGCACCCCATCCCTCATATCCATCCATCCTATCATTCTAACACTATGTCTGCCAACCCCATCTTTAATCTTTAATAAACCATCGCATTAACAATTGAGTACAAAGGAGACTAACCAACCCTGCTCACTCCGTATAATTATTTGAAGACTAATCACTTTTTTGACACCTATTTTTCTTGAACACACGCCATTAGCGTCATACATACTTTTTGATTCCATTCAGTAGCTTCCACCACACCATATATCACTACACTTGCCATAAGCTTCCTATTTAATCCTATCATACAACTGTTGCAAATCCAGTCGATTTATTCTTTTTTCTTCTTCTCTGCCTCATTTGCTCAATCATTTGTGTTCAATGCAAAGATTTGATACAACATCTTCTACCACTCCTAACGCACCTTGTTCTTCCAGTCAGGTCCTTCGTATCAATTTCGCCTCTTTCGAACAAAATATAGTTTTTCCTAAACACTCATAAACTAATTCCCCTATAGATTTACAGTTTCCCTTATATCCCTTACCTCTATATAAGGTATATCACTGGTCTTCCTCCAATCCCTCGGACCGTATTTCGGTTCATAAACGTTATTCAACATTCCAATCCATCAATCACCATCCACTCCGTTTTGATCATTTACCAGATTTTCATGTATCCGTGCAGATTTAACCATTCTTCATTATCATACTGAACCATGTACCTCCTCCTTTGCTTATTACCTAATCTCGCAAAGATATATTCATTCTTGCACCATAAACTCCACACCTTTAATAACTTTCTTACTTGTTTTATTACTGCAGATTTTGAATGTTTCCACATCTTCTCTCACATTCTTTCACTTTTCTCTCAATTCTCTCACTTCTCTCTATCTTCTAACAGCAGGTTCCGTTTTCTCATTCTTACCTTCGCGCTTCTTCCAGAAGAGCTTCTATCGATTGTCAAGTCTCATTCATCTCCTTCCAACTTCTTATTACCTCTTCCTTTCTCGTACGTATGCACTTTTAGTATTCTTTTTTCTCCTTAAATAATTTCATTAGCATCCTTGTCTTTTGAATACTTCTATCATTGGCTTTATCCATTCCCGCTTTCCCTTTACTTTTAAACCGATTGCCATCACTTTCATTCGACACTCTGGTAATTCTGACTTTTGCTTTAGCACATCCATCATAATTCTTTGGAACTGCTAACATTGCTTCTTATTGTGCTTCCGATTTTTTCAGTTCAATCTTCTTCTTCAAGCTTTTTCTGCGAGTGCCTCTTACATACTTATCCTTATTACTTTTCAATTAAACCTTTCACCTTAATTTTACCCGTTCTTTTTCGTATCACTTCTCTCACCAAGACCACTGACTATAAGTTTGTACGATAGACTACATATGACCGATCATCCCGATATCCTAAACTCAGATTTAACATCCAACACTATTACATCTCAGTTCTTCACCATACACGAAATCATCATTAGTTTTTTCACTTAGAGACGCATCTCTACCGTACAACTCTAGTATACTTGGATACTCTTGTGTTTAAGAAAGTATTACTTACACATTACCCTTCCCATCCAGATAAGTTCCTCCTTCCTACTTATCTCATTTTCCTCCTGACAACCCAAACAGTGTTTTATCCCTTTTTTGAATCGCCTATACCAAACCATTCCAGGTCCCTAAAACTATGAATCTGATAGCTCCTACTCTCCCATTCTCAAACTGATCATTAGTATCATTCTATATATTATTATCTATTATATTATATATTATATATATATATATATATTATATAATATATATATAGTTTTATTATATATATATATCTATTATATATATAAGATATATTAGTATATATATATACTATCTAGTATGATTAATATATATATTATATATATAAGTATATATATATCCTTTACGACCCACCTTTTACCCTATCAATATCGACATACTATATCATATCTTCTCTTTAGAAATCTAAAGACATTACTGATCCATTAATATCCTACGTGTTGGGCGAAAGAATTGCCTCCATCATGTCCTGCGTGTGGTAGAAGAGCGACTAAGGGACGGTATAGTTGGTTGGCCTGCCCAATACCTTACTATTGTGTTCGGAATGTATCCATGCGCGTTGGAGAGGTGTAATTGCCATATAGGATCTCTTTTCCGGCGATAAATGTATGAATCTTATGAGTACATGGAATGTCAGAGCTAATTGTTGATGGAGAGAAATGAGGGCTTATGAGGTATTTGTACCTGTGTGATGTATTTGTAGTGGATGACTAGTCTGGAAAAGAGGTTTATAGAATCTAAAGTTAAATGGTTCAATTGGGACAATCTTAGGGCGTGTTAGGTGTGCGAAGGAATGATAAAAAATGAACGTATGTGAGAGTTGTGTGGTTTATTAGAATGGTAATATGAGAGAATAAGCTGAAAGCTTTGAGATGGTGTCGATCACGGAAGGATGGATGAAGTCAGGTTGGTAAGCAGCTATATGTTGGGGTGAGTGTTTGGAATGACCAGCTGGAGACTAAGAAAGTGGATGAGTAGTAAGAGTGCTTGGGGAGAGATTTGAGTTGCAGAAGGCGAGACGTAGGTGCATTATAGGAGTGATAGCGTGGTTTTGTGATGGGGGGTATGGTTGTGCCCCTTCAAGATGTTCTACATTGACTAGATGCTTATAGGGAACCGTGACCTTCTAGAGTGGATTTTCTGACTATGACGAGTTCTCACTACTAGCTATAAAGGTGTAAGGCTGGGCTTCTTTTTGACTTGCGTCTATTTTTACTATTATTTGTTTTAGTTCATGTATTGCATCTTACCCCCAGTCTTGTTAGCGAGGTTATCTTTATTATAATTATTAATATGAATATATAATATATATATCTATATATAATATATATATATATATAATTATATACTTATATATATCTATATAATATATTATATATATATATTATTTATCTATATATATTATATCTATATATAAATATGTATTATATATATATATATATTATTACACTTAAGCTATTGAACAGTAGTAATAATTAATTATAATTAACTCTTTTCTCAGGAATTTCAAGACAAGCGACCGCTCCCTTCGCTCTCTTGTGTTTTTGTGTTTCTCTTGGGTTGTTCTGTAAAAATAATATAACATAAAACATTGGTACTTTATTATAAAGAATATTTTACAGTAATTATAAGAAACAAATATTATATTTTTGTGTATATATTCATATATTGCATTGACATACAAAGGTTATTTCATTTTTTGAAAAAGGAAGTCAATTTATATAAAGAAAAATTATATAATAATAATTAATACAGATATGAAATCTTTTTATATACTTATAAAAATAAAATAAATATAAACACCATATTATATATATATATATATATATATATATTATGTATATTATATTAATATATATATATATATATTATATATATATAATTATATATAATATCTATTATATTATATAATAATAATATATAATATATATATATATTTCTATATTATATATTATTATACTAATATATTATACTATATCATATATATATATATATACTATATATTAGTGTGATGTGATTAAAAAAACGCGTGGTTTATTTGAATATGTACAAAGGATAAAAACTGCTTAGATGTTTTGTACATTTTTCAAATTTTTGTAAATTAAATCGAGGTCAATTTTGGATCTCAAAAATTATAAACAAAAACTATTATATTTTGATTATCCATTATTTCACTTCAGTTATGAAAAAATTAACTCATAAACAGATAACTATATGTTCCTTCCTTTTTACAGTTTACTGAAAGTTATTAATTACGTTGAATGTATGTAACTTATTTAAATATACTATTTGTGTCACAGTACATGAATATATTTTGTCAAAAACTCCCTTCCAAGCTAGACGCTAAATTCTCCCTGTCAAGGTTAGTAAAAATTAAAAACTTCATTAATACCTTTAATTTAAGTTAATTAATTAAGTTAACATAATATTGTTAAGTAATGCTGTCAAACATTATATTGCAGTACGCTTCCTGGACTTATGTACCTGTGGGCCGTACCAAACTTCTTTCCCCTCTTTGAATCACTCCTGTGACTAGGGTGAGTTTTATGTATAAAAATGTCTCATATAAAAATTGATTGAAGTAAATAAATTAAATAAATTAAAAGATCTGAAATAAAAAACTTACCTGTGAAATAAGATGCTTAAAAATAAAATAAATGTAATTGCTAATGTAAACTTCCATGTTTACAGGGATTAATCCTTGGGCCACCTTTTCGTGTGAACTATCCTTGGGTCAACTCCTTGCGAAACTATCCTTGGGCTTCACTTTTGGAATTAGATTTATCCTTGGGCCAACTTTTTGTGTGAATTATCCTTAGATCGACTTCTTTTATAAATTAATCGTGAACCCCAGTTTTTGTGTGAAATTAATATTGAGCAAAACTTAAAGTTCAAGATTCATTTTATTGAATTTAGTGAGAACTCTTTTATAATGTTTTGTGACCTTCGGTATTGTTAAAAAGAACTTTAAAAGAAAACTTCATTGCATTGAAAAACTCACCCCATAATATTTCCCATAAATCTTTTAAATTAATCCTAAGTAACTTTCGTAATAATACTCTAATTATTATACAAACCCTTTAATTAGAATTGTGATAATTCCCCCTAGTTATTGTTGGAAGGAAAGCTGAATACCCATTAATGTAAAACTCATGACGATTACGTAGAAATATATTTTTATGTTGTTAAATAAAGGCAAATACAAAGCAAATTAAATCTCTCCACTCGGACCAAATACCAGTAATCCCTAAATAAATACTAGCCATAGTCCAGATTGTATAGAGGGCAGAATAATTCATTATTCGTTTCATTATTCTAAACTGTTATGTAATTCAAAACTTAAAATTGAATATAAATTAGTTTTCTATTTTTTGAAATACATAATGGTTCTTAATAATATACCTCTTAGTTTAGATTATATAACTTAAATAAAATAGTGTTTTTGTGTTTTAGCTCTGCTATATCTATTTTTTAATTTACTTCGAATAAGCATGAAAATAAAACATATACCTTGTTTCTCCTCCCTCTCACTATGAATTGGTTAATTTTAATATATAAATAAAAAGTCAATTAACAGTATCAGTCACTAAAAAATTTACGCATTAAGCTCGAGGTCAGCTCAGTAGTTCCTTTCTGACACTGGTGGAGTAAATGCAATATTGCTCAGGAACTGAGATTGCTTGGTGAACTTCTTAGACAGTCAAACACAAGATTGCACTATCCCTAAACCTATCCCAGGCAGTAAATTATATAATTAATTATTCTTTAATTATCGTAACGTTTTCGCTACTACCATATAATACTGTTATCTTTCCCTAGACTAGTTGTCACTCATTTGTGTAATTAAACTACGTTTGGTTTTGATGATTCTCCAGGTTGTCGCTTTGACCCCGTTACATTATATATATATGATTTATTATATATATATATATAATAATATAATATTATATATTTATACGGTATGATATATATATATATATATTATATAATATATATTTATATTTATTTTATTTTTTTTTTTTGATCAATGTATAGCCCTATGGTCACAATGAAGTGCTAAACTGCGCAGAAAAATAAACCATGTGCGGGTCCTCGGCACAATCAATTCAATATGTTAAGGAAGATGTTGAATTGGAAATGGAAAATTCAGTATTCAAAATTAATTACAACTAATAAAAATAATATTTCATTGTAAATAGTCCTAATATTACATAACAACATCAAATATTATAATTATAGAAAGTTCTTGATATTTCTAGAAAATTAGGTTACTGCTAATGGAAGATTCCAGATAAGATATAGCTATCTTTAGAAGGTGTTATTGACAGTAAGTAGGAAAATGAGCAAGCGAATAGGTCCAGCTGGGAATCAATCATGATAGATATGGCAGAACAGATGTTGGGGTATGGATTATGGCAAAATTTGCACTGGGGGGGGGTCCCAGTTGACTATAGTGGACTTGTGAGTGATCTTGGTGTGGGCCAGATAAGGGGCGTGCACTCTCCTTCAGGTAAGCGCTTTTGTTGTTGTGAGGAGACCATGTCATAAAATGTTCGGCTTTATCTTTCTGAGTTTCGACTCCCCTATGATACGATCGTCTAGCACTCTTGCCACAGATTGAAAGCCCTTCTGGAGCAGGATAGTAGATCAGTTGAAATGGTGTTCGGCCCTTGTCGATGGATCCGGGAGGTGACCTGGAACAACTCGGAAAACAGAGGAGGCGGTCATTTTGGCCTTTCTATCAGTGATTTCATTGTCATTTACCACTACATGAGAGGGGGGGTAAAATAAAATACATTTGTTTATTAGAGAAATGGAGCAGCAATCGATACTTGTATGTAAGGCAATACTATTGGTTTTTAGAATACGGGGTTTAAGAGCTTGTATAGCTGCGTTGAGCGAACTGATAAATGCCATGGGTGTCTTGGGTTAAAGGATTAGAATTTGAGAAGGGGGCATCATATAGCAAGTTATTCTGTCGTAAATAATTGAAGCATAAGGGGATGGTATGGAGAAGGTTGCGGTAGGAAAACAGCAGATGATCCAGCACTGTTCATTGTATTTAGAGCGTAGTAAACCTGGAGGTAAATTCTCGTGATGAATGTTTTAACAAGGCAGCAGGATTGCTACATTTGGAGAGAGGTCGGAGACAAGCAACATGTGAAGTGGGAATAGCCAAGATGTCGTACCCTTCGTCTAGATAAATGCGCTAGCTTTTGCAAATGGATGTATGAACATGTTTTGCAATGGCCGAGTAATTAAGATTCTCGAGGTATCTCCTGCAGAATCGGTGTTCAGAGCAGACGTTATTGGGGTTTGAAAAACGAGAAGACCTTGCACACATGAGTGTATCCTCCTTTAAGATAAAGTTTATCACATTCGGATTCAGCTTCAAGGCTCATCCGAGGGGACGATGGAAAGGCTCCAGTGGAGATACAGATCGCCTCATTTTGGATGGGATCTAGGCAGTGCAGAAGTTGTTGTGGAGGTCTGACTGTATACTGCACAGCCATAGTTCCAGCTTCGATCGGATTAGGGTGAAAAATTTTGGTTTTTAGAAAATTAAGGAATCAAAAAGGGGGGAAAAACTTTTATTTGTTTTTTTTAAACAAAATCCAGGTGGGTTGGACAATTGAGTGACGTAACAGGTCAAGCGCAAAATGACAAGTTGTTTTCCGGTGATTAATATGTGGTGCATTTGTTAAGTGGTCATCTAGAATGAGTCCTAGAAATTTGACCTGTGAAGTAACAGGAACTGGGTGACCATATAAGGTTAGGTTTACTGGAAGAAAGTGGGCACAGAGTTCTTTGATTCTTTTTTCTTAAAAAGCACTGCTGAGTTGGTGAGAGAAAATGGAAGAAAAGTTTTACCTCGCATTGTGAAATATTCTCAATAGCTAGTTGAAGTTGCTGTTTGAAAAAAGGAAGCCTGTCACCAGCTATATATAATGCAAGGCCTCGACATAGAGAAAATTGAAGTCGCGGAATAGCGAATAACAGTCATTAATATTCTGAGAGCAAATTAGGTATACACTTAAAACCTACCTGCGGATGCCTTCATCAGAGTAAATGATGGCATAACAATAGAAGAGCACCGGACCTGGATGGATCTGTTTGAAAGAAGGCATTAAATGAAAAGAGGGAGTTAAGGAGAATCCCAGTTCTCCATGTTGTGTTGCAACCTTTTTCAAGGTCATAAAAGACACCAAGAACCATCCTACCAGTTGAGAAGACTTTCCGGATGTCATGGTCTAGTTTTACCAAGGGGTCCGCAGTCGAATGATTATTGCAGAAACCAATGGAAGTTTGAAAAGCTTGGCGGCTCTCCAGAACAGGAGAAAGCAGCCTGAATACCATTTTGCATCATTAATTTAACAGGATGACCCGTTAGCTGAGATTGGTCTTTTTGTAGCCCCTGCTAAATTAAAGGTTAGTCAAGTTTGGGATAGGATTACAAAAAGCTGTAGTCCAATATGATGACAAAGATTCGATCTCAGATTGCTGTTATATGATCCACAAAAATAGCTGATGTCTAAGGACGATAATGGAGCATGATGTACAAATAATGTTGGACAAGAGCACGTCTTGCATATTCTGCCAATTGACTTGATTACTGTGCAGTGGTAAAGATAGACGGTGTAAAGTATATCTTCCCCCTTTTGCTGTTGAACAAGTCTGACAGTGTCTTGTGCAGTTCAGTTTTGGACAGGCGTTCAGGGGAGAGGAAAATGAACTGTGTGGTGGCTAGCAAAACTATAACCTATGTATGCATTCGTAACGCAGCAGGGCGGGAAATTCCCTCCGATTCATTTTAGCCGCCGAACCGTTTCACCACTTTTCTTATGTTGCGACAAGATTATTTCTGTGTTTTTTATAACATCATAAAATAATTCGTTCTTTGAAGTCGATTTGAGTGTGCCAAAGCAGGAAATTAATCCTGAGACTATTAGAGGGTTGGTTTGGTGGTTTTTGATAGTGCTTGGTGGTGAGTAACCAATTTCTTGAGCTGCTTTGTCTCTAGATTATACTTATGGCTAGGTCTCTCGAGTTGCTTATTTTATGAATGGAAGCCAGATTCTTGTTTAGAAATATTGGATTGCTCTGTATGTTAAGCGAATAATATTCAACGTTGGCCTTATGTTCTTCTTCTTTAATGTTTAGGAATCTTTTTTCAAGAATTTTGAGTAATATCGGAGAGGCGAATTAAGAGCAAAGAGCAGTCCTCATGCATAAGTTTAGAGAGCCTTATTGGGTAGATATGGGTACAGTGGTGTCCTTGGCAGATGTTTTTCAATTTTGTGTTGGATGACAGCTTAGTTTCATTGCTGGAGTATTGCCAGCGTAGTACTAGTAGTGTAGTGGGGCAATTCCAGGCGACAGGTTCAGTACTTCCTGAGTTTCAACTGGGATTTGAGAGGAGTTCTGTTAGGATGAGGTTGTGTGGGCGGATTAACACGCGGAGGCCTGGGGGCAGCTGTAATTGTGGTGATATAGATTGCCTATGACCTTGTGCAATATTTCATGAGCTTCCGCATATAGCACTCTACTGCTCAATTTATGTATGGTAATAAATCAAACCTCTGTTCAATACAGGTAGACGGATTTGAGGAGTAGCCTGTGGAAGTCCCCACCGTTTCTAACGTTAGGGAATTTTTACAGGGAGTTGTGAAATTCCCGAGATTGGGTGGTGAAACTGTCTCGCGCCAGTCCACAGTGATGTCTTCGGTGAATTGACAAACGTGACGATTTGAAGCAACGTCTGGGTTTGAGGGGATAATGTGCAAGAACTATGACTTTGAACCCTATTTCCCCTTCGTAGGATGGATTGAGGGTACTAAAGGTCAGCAGTAATACGAGGATTGTAGTTCAGTGTTGAGTCCCGAAGAGGGGGTAATCTAAAAATGTTTGTAACAGAATAATCTTTTCTGCTGGAGATTCTCGTAAAACAGCGTATCTTCGTCTTGCTGTTTCATAACAATGAATTAGTTGCCTTTAGGTGGTTTCTTATTTCATCAGAAGAGAAATTTCATTAGGAAGTTTTAAAGTCGTTAGGGATAAAATATAGGTCTGTTTGACAACTGTCAGCGATATGCGGTGGACGAAATTTTCTCATATAATGTTGACTGAGGGTTTTCAACTCCTAAAACTTTTTTCAAGTGCATCGCTGAAAAGAATTGTTCTGTGCTCAGTGAGAGCTTTTGGAGGTTAGTGGATCGATTATGTGATATATCAGGCATGATTGTCTGCTGGGCTATTCTGGAGGGGGTGCGCCATTGGAGTCAAGAACTGAAATGATATGAAGGGGGTGGCAGCCTTGTGTGGAGATTGCTCGCTGAGCGGTTTGGGCACAGCTGGGTTTTAGGGCAGATAATCCAGTTGATGATACTAAATGATTGAATAGAACCTCAGGTGTAGTGGCTAGCATAGGTACATGCTAGTCTATCTGATAGTAAGGAAGCGGTAGGGTAAGGCTGGGACCTGATAGTGGTTTGTTGTGGGATGTATTGAACTCACCTTGTTTAAACACTTTTCTTTTAATAATTTTTCATGAAAAAATTTAACCTCAATTCAATCACCATGATACCAGCTGTATGACACTAAAGAGAAGAACCATATAAAGTGAATAACCTTTTAGTAGGGCTGAAAGGCGTATATTTATAAGTGAGGGTAATGCCTTCTTCCCAACAGGTTACAAGTCAGAGACCCACACAACTCTCCGACATGAGTTTGATCTGTAGAGGTAGGCTGTAGATGGGCATCTGAAGATCCTCCCTGGACCTCTAACGCGCGGTTACTGATGACCACTTTGTACCAAACGATAATTGTCAGTAAGCCCAAGATATATACCCAAACTGCAGAACAGCCTCCTCAGTGTGGTTAGCCTTTGTTCAGGTTCCCTACAATTGGGCCCAGTCAGAGGTGAGCTAAAATGACTGGTTTTTCTCTCTGTATCCCTCATCCACGGGAAGAGTAAAGTGTGGGGTAAGTAAAACGCATGCGTGAAGAGGCACCGGATAGTATAAGGGGCTGTGATGGAAAAAAAGGGAGGCAGACCTTGTACAGATATAAGGGAGATCATCTTCATGGCACTGGTGGATTCTCTTTATGAATACTATTTGTTTTTTTTTTTATAATTTCGAATTACATATTTATTTATACCGATTGGATAGGCATCTTAATTTTTCTATATAGTTATATATATAAATATTATAATATATATATATATATATATATATATATATATAAATATATATTTATATCTCATAGTATATCTCCGACTGATTATACTTAACCTATTTATTTTTATATATATATAAATTTAATATATAAGTATATATAGCTAATTATAATATTATAATATAAATAATTAAAAATATAATATATAATATAAATTATTATATTATATTATATCTTTATATCTATATAATCATATTATATAATATAAACCTATATATTTATATATATATATATATATTGTCCTATTATTTTGTAACATGTTATTATTATATAAAAAAAATAACCATTAATATTTATACAGTATTTTATATATATTTATATCTTATATATATATCTATATATATATAATATAATATATATATATATATAATATAAGAATTTTGTCTGATTTTGTATAATTATTTATTCTTCATAAATGATCTCTCTTAGATTGGAGATCAGTTATTGCTAATGTTTCTTTCGTTTTAGATATTGATATATAATAATGTACTTTTTTTATTGAGTTTGGAAATATAACGAGTCGCCCCACTCAATTTTGAAGGTTGCGAACAAGCAACTTTTTCAAACCAAACAGGCTTGTAAAAAGAAGTATATCATGATTAATATTATAGTAATAATGAAACAGTGATTTATATGAATGTAATTCATATAAGTTCGTAGTATTAAAACCTCATGTTTTGCAGCACTGTATGGTGTAATTTGTAGAAGCCTTACTTGAAGGACTCAACATTACATCCCCTCTTTGTCTGCCCCTGGATTGGGCTAGGGTAAGTAAATAAGATACTTAAATCTCCATAATTATAATTGAATGAAAGAATTGAAGACTAAACTTTTGATCTTCTATTTAAGGGATTTATTTGTGGGAGAATTTCGCAAGATTTATTTGTGGGCGGAATCTCGCAGTCGATTTAAATGTGGACAAGCACAAGATTTAATTGTGGGCAGAACTTCCCAAGATTTAACTGTGAGCGGATCCTCGCCATCAATTCGCCGTTCGTGGATTCAAACACCAGATTTTTGTCATAGGATCAAAGTCTTCTTCCATTGATTTTTGTCAACTGATAATTACGTCAGATGATCCTAGGTTAGAAGAATTCTATTTCCCTGATTCTCCATTGGGAACTCTTACATCATAAGATAAGTGATGGAATAGTGAGCATAATTTATTCACGAACACCTCACTATACCGCTGTTCAATATTAGAGAAATTCAGTTCATCTTTGACTCGAACCAGCTCCTCTGTTATAATTATTATATAAGCCTTCCTGTGAGCCATCTTTGCTCAATACCGCGAGAGAATCTCGATCTTTGTTTTTGCTTTACTTCCTACTTATATTGATCATTCCATTGTGGCCCCCTGCCCAAATATTCTTTAAGATTCTATTAAGCTTTTATTACACTTCCCTTTTCTTTATCCCCCAATTTTGCATTTAACCACCCTCATTAGGAAATATTTGTCTTTACGAGTTGGGGTGAACCAACTTTCGAGAACAACGTGATTTATCGAGCAGTGCAGGGCTCAGCGACAAATAACCCTTTGCTAGATTATAGCCTAACGCTTTAAAGCTACAAGATCGTCTGCCGTGGAAAGATTGTTTATAGAAGGATCCAGCATCTTCCCAATGTCTTTTATCAAGATAGGTTAAAGGTAATTCCAATTGCTTTTACCTACTTATTAATCATTTTAAAAATAATATTTAATTAATATAATGGCTTAGAGCTCTAGAAGTGATTCATTGATAAGTTTCAACAATAATATTATATACCGCAAATAAATGAGTTCAGATTTATCACTAACACTCTTCACCGCAACATAGCAAAAATTAAATTAAAATAAATTTGCATTTATTTGTTGGACTGGTTCGAGGCTTAGTTATGGTATAGCACTCTTTTTGTTTATGGAAAACACAATTCTTAACCTTGTATTTCTGATTCTCATTCTCTTCTTTGATCCTTTATTAAACACAATTATTTTTGTTAAATCATTTCTTCAGGGGTAACAAATTAAGTATTATGTTGAATACTGGAGATTTTACTGCCTCAAACCAGAAAGCTCTAGTGAGTTATCTGGATGAGCAAGATAACTTGGACTTACACTCTAAAAGAGATCCATCCGGTACCACAGCACTAGACTTAGACCCATCCGGGACCCCAGCACTAGACTTATGTAGAAGTGAAGGATTAACCCCACAGAGGTATGATGATATTGACTCGCACATGAACGCAGGGTTTGACCCAGAGGTTGATGATGATGGAAAAAATAGAATGACTACAGCAGCTCCTGATGAGGTACTATCAGTACCACAATTAAAGAACTTAGTTCAGTGGTTGAAAATAAATAAGCAGGCTGTTGAAGAAAAATTAGCTCAGAAAGCTTTAAAATCAAATGTCCCATGTTATGGATATCCCAAAATACAGGACGGATACCTCATAAAGGTATAGACCCATTATCTTATGAAACATCTTTAATAAATCTTGGCTCGCCCGTAGTTTCCCTTATTTCTCCCTATAATATGGGACAACCAAATTTAGTTAATCCCCCAGTACGTATGATAGAACCCGAGGTTGGCTCGTCCCCAATCAGAAATGCGGGTCTTATTAAAGAAAATCAAGTAGAAACTCCCCAGTTAAATTTCCCTCAACTTTCCCAACCAAATGTTTATCCTCGTAGACCCACAACTTACAACCCACCAAGAAGGTCGGGTGTAGGACTGGAACATTTGTCGTTCCAAAATAATAATTTACTTCCCTATTCATCAAATTTATCCCATAATTTATTGCCTAATAGAAATTCTTATTTCCCTAGTTTGTCCCAGCCACAGGCCAGGCCCTTATTACAGCCACAGTCCCAACAAACACCATAAAGACCAGATCATATTGAATTTGCCCCTTTTTTGGGTCACCAGATGAAACAGCACCTGGAGTTATTGGCCGAGGCTTTTGTCTTATTGACACAGCTTGTCAAAAATTTCCAAAGATTGAAGTGGTGGATACGGGAAAATTCAAGTATGAGGCTGATCAAGATCTTTTGTTATATTTGGGTGCTTTTGAGGCTTATTGTTTATTAAATTATCCTAATGCACCGCAGCAGTGGTTACGATTATTGGGCAGACAACTGGAAGGTAAATTCCTATAGTTGTATAAGCTAATCACCAAGGATGACAAACTATTTTTCTGTTAAGGATACCCTGGTTAGATGGTACCATGATGAAGAGAAAAGGAATGAGTACAAGCTATAAGCTTACCACTCTGCCCGTAGGAATAGAGGCGAAAGTATTCGCATGTTTCCTCTTCGACTCAAGCGCTTAGCTAGTCGAGCTTACTGTGGAATTGACATGCGTGATCATGATTCTTTGTGCACAGCTTTTTTGTGCAGTCTTCCACCGTACATCGAGACGAGTGTACGAAAATACATAAAAATGCAAGAGCTGGATGATATTAGTAGGACTACTTGGGAGAAGATAGTCAGTTTCGCTGATTCCTTGGAAACAGATAAAATAGCTTTTCCCAACTCGATATCCCAGAATTCCCAAGACTATATTGATAAGCCAACTTATAGAAAATCCGATAAACCTAAAGATGAATTAAATGAAACTGTGGAATCTGTCGTTCACATAGACACTGTGTTACCTAGTTGGATGGATACCCTGAAAGGTAAGGATTATAATTATAATCAGCTTCCAAAACCGACACTAGGATTCTGCAGTACAAATAATTGTTGAAATTCATCTTGAAGTATTCAAATACCCCAAGATCAGTCTTTCCGCGAATTAAATAAAGAGAAAATGACACATTAAATAAAATTAAAATTTGGGCCAGAATTTTTACTTAAGGGGTACGGATGATTGTATTCACGGGTATCTAACTTGAATTATTCATACGGAAGAAATAAATTCCCGCGAAAGCACAAAATTATAAAAGCGATAGAATACAGCAAACAATAATCAGCCCAAAGCCCAGAGGCGTTCATAGTGACAAAACTTTGGGAAGAAGATATAATATGTATTTAGCAAGTTGACCGGAAAAGGTCACATCTACTGTAAATGCTTCAAAGTCTTTAGTTATTGTCGTGACGCGATCTCATTAGGTAAGCGCCGATTTAAAAATTTGGAAAGTTTCTGGTGGCACAAACCAAAAACTCAACAGAAAGTTAAATCGTTTAAAGCTTTATTCGGCATTCATAATATCTGTAGATTAATTTCTTTTTAATTCTTCTTGTGTTATTTGGCTCTGATAAATTAAAATTGTTGAAAATCTGGAAAATATTACAGTTAGACATAAAAAAGTGAAAAAAGTAATTAATAAAACCAGGGAATAGCACCATAATAGCCTACAGATATCAACCACACCGAACGTTTCCTCAGCTCTTCCTGCTCCAATCCAAACCAACCACCCTGGCTCTCGAAATGTCTGAAGCTCTAGTCAGCTTGGCCTACATAGTCGGCTCCGAGACTAGAGTCGACCAGTACTAGTGAGGGAATTAATTGAATGAGGAAAAAGCAACACCAAGCCCTCCACAGAAATCTTATCAAAATTCACAACGTTCGGAATTAAACCTATTCCCAACTTCCCCAAGTTGTACAATAGAATGATAAAAGAAAATAAACAAATTATTAAAGTGGAAGTACATAGAGCATTATTAGACAGAAATATAAAATACATAAAATGTACTTTAATATTACATAGAAACACTACATAAAAAATGAACTAAGATTAGAAACAGGACGTCGCTCCGAAACAAAAATAACCATGAAGTTAAAAAATTATAAGTACAAATTAAACTTTAGCTATTTTAATTTAAGCATAATGGAGATAATTTTCTAGATTAAAAATAAGCTGAAAAGATTGTAAGAGTTTTAAGAACTGGAGTTGGACATTAATTTGAACGAGATTCATGTCAAGTTTTGATATGAGTCTCTGTACACACATATACCCTAAAATGATGCATAGAATTTCCCTAGACATATATTTCATAAATCCTTGTTTACTACGGCTCATAAGTCAATTAAAAACCTACTTACATACCACCCAGGACACCTCATGTCTTTAATAATATATCGTACCAACCCCAAACAGAGTCTATGCCATGGCCCTCACTAGCGCCACCTCAACCAACTCTAATCTGTAGTCATTGAAAAGATCTGGTTACAACTTGCCCCCTCCTTCAAACCACCAATACAAGAGAGGTTTAACTGGAGACCACTTCCTACTTTTCTGAAAGGATACAGGTTCATACTAAATATCTGACATTAATAATTTTGTATTTACAAAAGATGATGAAGTGTGGCATACGCTACCATACTGGACATCTATAAGGAACAACTCAAATTTCACCGTAAGTGTTTTACGCGACAAAAAAGACTTTCCAGTTTAGAACTAAATTTTAGTTCACACCCTCTTGTTAAATGTAAAAGCATCCAAACTTGTAATAGAGCTTTACCACCTAGTTCCACCTCCAACTATGCAGAAAAGATTCACTTCTTTTAAATCTTAAATTAATTATTACCCTCTGCACTATTCCAAAAGTATAAGTAATTTGTGAATCCGTTACGCGTCCAGACCTCGATTTACCGCACCGAGATGTGATTATATTATAAATTAACCTTACAAATTATAAATACAGTAAAAGAGAAGTACAATATCATTTCTTACGAAACCATTTTCCCCCATTGAATGTCAACCTAATTTTCACAGCTTCACACAAGATATCGTTCATTTCTGCAATCAATAAAAGACGTATCCCGATAGCTCTTCAGTCCTCAATTATAATAGAATCAATGGTGACCAGCTGTAAGCGTATATTGCAGTACGTCTCGCCAGTCACGTGAGAATAAATGAACAATAGGGAACTCCACCCGTACAAACAGATGAGTCACCACTCCCACCCAGCATTAAGAATCACTTCCCCGACAACAGCAGACCAACACCTTTAACTATAATAAATTTATATCGTAGCACCAAGAAATCACAAATCCAACCTAAATATTTAGAAACATTACATGCCAAACACTAAACTCTTCCCTCAATAGCGACTCCCGTCCCTTTTTAAACGACAGTTGTGTAACCCCTGACATGGAGTATGCCGCCCTTCATCGGCTAACGTTCAATCAAGATCTTAATTTAACCTAAATGTGCGTTTTTGTTTTGTTACCAGGTATTTTGAGAGTTTTTTAACTCTGAAATACTGACTTTCTATTCTTAATTATAAAATAGACAAAGTTAATTTGCAACTTATAGATTTTGATTTTTATGGTTATTTTTGTTTAGAGAGCGACGTCCTGTTTCTAATCTTAATTCATTTTTACATATGAAGATGTTTTTAAATGATAAATTGTAACTTAAATGTATAATTATGTTTGTATCTAAGAATAAAGTGCTAATATAGAATTTATAACTAATATTCGTAAATTATATAATATGACTTTAGTTCACCTGAAGATTGGAAAAGGTAATCCGAAACGTTGAAGTTTGAATAAGATTTCTATGTGGAGGCTCTGGTTGGCTTTTCCTCATCAAATTGAAATTCCCATCATATCTTTTCGCGATCGACAGATATATATATATAATAACGATATATGTATATAATATATATATATATATATATTACAACCTAATTCAAACTATAAGAATATATATATATAATATATATAAATATAATATATATATATGAATTATATATATATATAATATAATAAAGTAATATATATATAATTATAAAAAAAATAAAATAAAATACATATATAATAATAATAGTAAATATATATAAGATAAATAGATAATATTATATATAAATATATTATATATAGATGGATAGTAATATAGTAATAATATATATATAATATAAATCTAAATAAAATAATATCTATCTATAAATATAGATAATAATATATAATATAAATATAATATATAATTATATATAAATATATATATAAGATATAATACTATATAATATATAATATAATAATTAAATAAATATCTATTATATATAATAATAATATGAATATATAATATATTATAATATATATCAAAATAAGTATAAAGAAATATAATTATAAGTTAAATAGATAACGAAATATATATGCGGATGATTGTTATGGCGAATCGTGAAAGAGTTTGAGAATTGGTTAGAGATTTGCCATGGGTGAAAAAATGGAGGGTTTGAAGACATGAGATAGGTCAAAGCTATGGTTGTGATTGAGAATAGTCTCCCAGTAATGAAGTTATTAGAATGATGAGCCAGTCTGTAACAATGGCGGAGTTTAAAAAGAAAGTAAGTGGAGAAAAGGAACGGATATCAAGATTAGTAACGAAAGTTTGAATCAGGAAGAGGCCTCAATTCAAACCTTGAGAGTAAAGGACTAAGTCTTGAGTCCCTGAATAGGTACATGGGTTGTTTACCTTGTAAGTATTGTAAGGAACTAGGCTGAATAAGGGAATCAAGAAGTATATAACAAAATATCAATGAAAATCATAGGGGCGTGTTAGGTATGAAAAAATTGGAATAAAAGAGGAAGAATAGAGAGTTGTGTGGTATGAAAAAAGAGGAAATGAGAGAATAATCAAGGTTCGTGAAGTGGTTTGCATGAGGAGATGAATGATATCGGCGTTAAGAGATGACTGGTGTGAGGCTATGGAACGACCTGCACTGGAGACAGCTGGAAAAGTGGATTGAGGTCAGTAAAAAGGAATGCCTGGAGGGAGAGAAATATGAGTGTTGGCAGGGCTGAGAAAAGAAAGTGTCATAATAAGGACGAATAAAGCGGGTGGTGAAGGGGTATGGGGCCCACCCTGGCCAGGATGACCCCTACATGAGCGAATGTGCCTAGTGAAGTTCCGTTAAGATCGTGAACTCTAGGATGGATTTTCTAACTGCGACAGGTTCTCACTAAAAAGAAAAGGCGGATATACCCCTGGAGTTCTTCGATCTTGCGCAATCCTCTGAAGCGCCACGTGTCGTTCCCGGTGCATAATTACCCACCTTTTACGCCCCCATCTGGAGAGACGTAAGGTGGGATGAAAAATCATATAATAAAATAACATATATTATAATATTATAATAATAAATACTATATATATATTATAATAGAATAAGATAAATATAATATATTATAATATAATAATAATATAAAAATAAGAATAATCTATAATAATATAATATATAATACTTATATAATAAATAATATAAATAATATATATAAAAAAATATAATAGAGATATAAAATTATTCCATATAATATAATATATAAAAGAATATCTCATCTATATTACAATTACATATTATAAAAAAAAGACGAATTATCTCTCTTATGCAACACACGACTTTAATCTCACAATGACGGTAAATCTCGTCCTTTTTTGACGTCTTGCCTTCCAATAGACCAGGGAGCAAGTAATTTAATAGATAATGGGTATCATATATACTATAATAATATATAATAGTATATATATAATTATATATAGATAATATATATATAATATAGAATAAATAAACTATAAATATATATAATAAAATAAAAATATAATGCATTAATTCCACCGAGAGAAGGCTGCAAATCCAATTATATGAATATAATTTTCCTTAATAATACTAATAACAACAAATAAAAAAATAAAATATTTCTTGTTTATAATAAGTAGTGAAGCTTGGCCAAAACCAAGAGCAAAGAGCTGTTAGAGGCAGCGAGGCCAAAAATACATTTTTCCTCTCCATACATAAGCCCGACAAAGAGCGACGCAATCAATTGAACTACCTAGAAGTGAATTACGCTAAGACAGTATAAAATCGGCTCGCACTTTAGACGTTATGGCTTAGACTAATCTCTATCTAATCCATCCTATATAATCTATCGAATCATCTATCTACTATCTATCCCTCTCTCCTCTCTCTCTCTCTATATAAATAATATATATATATAATTATATAAATAATATAAATATATATAATATATAAAGTAACTATATATAATATCGAAGAGCAGAGCCCCGTCGCATCGAATTCGTGAGAACCCTAGGTGGAACAAGTCAGGAAGAGTGTAAAAACCAGCAGTTAACTAATTGAAAAGATCACTGTCTGCTTTATTGACAAAGCAAGAACTTGTTGTTACAAATTTAGGCCACACCTCTGTAGTATAAAATATATGATATAATAATATTTCTTTTATAGATATAAAAAATATAAAGAATAATAATATATAATTATAGATAATATAAATATATAATAATAACTGATTAATAGTTAATCTCTATCAATTCTATCTTTCTCGTTATAATATCTACTCTAGGTTGAATTACGAGTATGAGTAGGTTATGTACGGATTATGTTTGTAGTCGTAGTATGTATGTAGATTATGCATGTTATGACATAGGATGTAAGGTAGTAGTATGATAGTAGTATGATTATGTCAATGTATGATCCTACCTACATCTAACCTCATACTATCTATCTATGCATCTTATTGCTAACTATGTATATTACGCTTTAATCTAGTGAAAGAGCTTCTCTCCTCTCTCTCCCTCCCCCATCCTCCCTCTCCTCTCTCTCTCTCTCTCCTCTCTCTCTCTCCTCCCTCTCTCCTCTCTCCCGCTCTTATCTCTCTCTCTCTCCTCTATAGATAGCATAAGATATATATATATTAAATATATAATATAATAAATATAACATATATAATAATAATAATAATAAATAATATCTATATAATAAAAAAAAATCAATATATAGAAAATATATAATAATAAGTATATAATAATATATAATTATAATAAAATATAATATATATAAATATATATATATATATATAAATATAGGATATATATATATATACGTTATATACTATATATATAGATAATAATAAAAATATAATATAGATATATATAATAATATATATATGAAAAAATACTATATAATAATACAATATAGTAAAATATATAATATATAGTCGACTTCTCCTTAAAACTCATTTGCCATCTTAAACATAACAAATTCCCATATATGAATAAAAAAGCAAATAATCCTCCCGTTACATACATTTTCCCAACCTCGCCCTCCCACTGGCCTCCCTGCCTACGTCCTTCAGTCGGTGACATTCGCGACGACTGTATGTATCACCTCTCGGGCATTCCCCTAAATACTGCCTACCCGCCTCTAATTTCCCGTCCTCGCCTTTCTCTCTGGCGTAGAGTCTCTCCTCGCTTTCTTCTTCCTTTCTCTTCTCTCTTTCTTTCTTTCTTTCTATTGTTTCTTTTCTTCCTTTGGTAAATCTTCTTTATTTCTCTTATATCTTCACTAATATATATATAGAGTATATATATAGATAATATATAAAAAATAACTAATATATAGAAAATATATATAATATATATACTATACTATATTATATTAATATATAGATATATAATAATAATAGAGCGCCGTCTGTGCAGGAGTCACAATAGTATATACCTGTTTCCCGGCGTCCAGGTTTATTTCTGAAATTATAAATAAATTAATAATTATATATTATATTAAGAGATATGGATATTATTCATATAATTATATTAGTATGATATAATTAATATTAAATCAATTATTATTATATTAAATATTATATAAATTTATATTATTATATTAAATATTATGATATATATTATATATTATTATTATATTATATATGAGCTTCGCTAAACCTTAAATTATTATTCATATGCACGCTCTATAACGTCCTCGATCTGGATTCCAAACATGTGCCAATAGATTTCTTTCTTAAGATGTCGTTTCATTTTATAATTTTTTTAATTTCTTTGGAACTTCTTTGGAACTTAATTCATCAATCAACTCCTCATTCTCTTTTTCTTTTATTCATAATTAACTAAAGATGTTGTTTGATTCATCAAGAAGGAAATAGATAAATGAGAGAGAGAAGAAAGAGGAGAGAGAGAGAGAGGAGGAGAGAGAGAAAAAGAGAGAGAGAGAGAAGAGGAGAAGAGAGAGATAAAGTATGGATGCAGAGAAGAATGAATAGAGAGAAGGAAGAAAAGATAAAGAATTAGAAAGAGAGAAAACAAGAAGAGAGGGAAGTCTCTAAAAGTACAGGAACTTAAGCAGGATCAAAAGGAGGGAGGAGGAACCGAGAGAAGAGAGGAGAGGGAGAAGAGAGAGAGAGAGAGGAGAGAGGCGGAGCAGAGAGAGAAAGCGACTCGTGATAGCGAACGAGGCACCGCAATTTAAGAAGAGAGTTCATTTTTAAAAATGCATTGATTCTTATATTGCTATAAATTATTTCTTATCGCGTGCTGTCTATATCGATATGGTGCGAATATCCAACTTCAAAGCGCCACCAAGTCCGGAGGGATCACGATAGGCCTACATATAGTTAGATCACAGACTGCCGGATATCCGACGAAACACCCTAAATAAAAAGGAAAAGAGATGCGTGATTTAAAGAGAAAGTATTTGAGCAAAAAATATAAAAATATAAGATATTATTAATAAATTATACTATATAGTAGTATATGTATATATATACATATATATAATATAATAAATAATAATATATATATATAAAATCTATAAGTAGGCTCCGGTTCACGTTCTTTGAAAAAAAATTAACCGGCTCCAAGGAACCGCACTATATAAATTAAATATATATAGATATATATGAAATACCTTATATAATATATATATAAAAATAGATTATATATATATAATATATAAGTATAAATAATATAATTATATATATAATAATAATATAAAGTTAAAAATTGTTAACCCTTATCTTGAGTAAGGGAAAAAATAGAAAAATATAACAATACCGTGCAATTTGTTAAGCTAAAATACTTCCACAGACTTTATTAATATATGATAATATTATCTAGAGGCGAAAGACGCACAACGCGCCAACAGAACAGAAAGATATATATTATAACAGGCAGCAGCAGTACTCAACGAGTACGAAATATAAATATATAAAATAAATAAATTATATATATAAAATAATATGTAATATATAATAATAAGATAAATGTAGTCTTACCCAAGTCGCCAGGGATCTATCAAGCTTTCACTCAGGTAATAAATAAAATATTAATTTAATAATTATATATATATATAACGAAAATAATATAATCTATACAATATATATATATATATATAATAATTATACATATATAATATATATAAAAATATATATATAGCAAAAATGATATAAATATAAAATATAAATTATATAATATATATATAAAATATCAAATATATAAATACAATATATATAATATATATAAAAACGATATTAAATATAATCTATAATGACTGCTACTGATCGCAAAGCACATATCCAAAAGTTGCCCTAGCCTAAGAGAAAAGAACATTTTTTTTGAGTTTGACATTTCCTAGCTAACTAGTAAAAAAAAAAAAAGAATCGATAGAATTGCAGCCCGGGCACTAAAGTCTTAAGAACAGAATAAATTTGACAGTATATAATATAATATATATATATAATATATTAATATACATTAATATATAACAATAATAAGATAATATATATAAATATATATATAGGCGACTTTTAAATATATTTTGGCTCACTAAGGCAAGTACGTTGCCCCTCGCCTACCTCCATAAAGGCCCCACGTGATAGCATTAAAATATATATAAAATAATATTTATAATAATAATATAAATACTAAAATACTATAATTAATTTATATAATATAAATATTAAATACTATAAATAAATATATTACTAATATAATATATATAAAATATAATACTAAACATATATAAATAAATATATATATATATAATATAAATTATATATATTATATAATATTAATATAGTATATATATTAATATTATAATAAAATATATATATAATATATAAAATATATATACTATATAGTATCATAGATAATATAATATAATAATAATATCAGTGCGGCTCGGAACGCGAAAAAACAGGGGAGCACTTCAATAAATAATTTTTTTATATATAAAATAAATAGAATAAATAAAATATAACAAGAAAAAATTATCTCTAAATCCAGATAATAATATATATTATATATAATATATATAGAATATATCAGAGTGCAACTTCCTTACAAAGATCGAAATTTGAAATGAGTTATTGAAGAAGAAATGAACGATAATTTTCCTTCAATTTGCATAGAAAAAATCTGGCATAAATGATTAAAATCCCTGTTTTTTTGTGAAAATAGGTCAGCTGAAAGAATTTTAAAATGAAAAGAGAAGTAAAATTAAACAAAAAGTAAGCATCCATCGCATTGGGAATATACCCATTTAATCAAATAAATGAACGGCCGTACCTCTCCAAAAATGCCAAGAGCAAAGTAAGAACGTAAACAATACATATCGTGATAATCTTTGTCTATCAAAGTTTTTTTTCCCGCTAAAGAACTAAGAAAACACTCCGTCATTTAAGAAAAATTTTTTTTAAATAAAACATCTACTGTCTATAATTAGAAATGAATAAAAAATAATGCTAAAATTGATGTCGGCAATGTAGAAAAGAAAAACAAGATACCCATAAAACCATTATATGCTAAATGTATTTGAAGGTCCTGATCACTAAAATATTGAACGTACAATTTTTTTTTAATAGTATAAAAAATAAATAAAAAATGACTAAAAAAAACAGTCTAAAAGCTTTCCTCTTTTATTAAGGCTGAGTTTGAATAAACAATTACACCCTGTCTCCCGTAGAAGCCTTACAAGAAAACTTTTCCTCAAGCCGCGTCCCTGCATCTTCGAGCGAAATTTGAGATTTCCTTTGTAATAAAGGGTTGGTTAAGAACAATTTTAAAAAGATAAAATTGATTAATAAAGAACAAGAATAGACAATAGTTATACGGCTATTATTATTCGAAAACTAAAGGTATTTGGTCTCTCGCCTCTCCAGAAAATTGCAGCGGCAATTTACACAGAAAAGTTATTATTTTAAGAGATTCAAAATTACAACTAAACATTAACAAAATATAAAAGTAATGGAGTATAGTATAACCTCTCCTCCCAAAATTTCCTAATATTCAAATTCTCTTATCTCTTTCTCTCTCCTCTCTCCTCTCCTTATCTCTCTCTCTTCTCCTTCTCGTTACAAACAAATATAATTTTCTAATATTATAATTAATATATTATTAAGATATATAAGAAGTACTTAAATAATATTATAAAATTATATATAAAATATATATAATAAATAAAGATTAATTAAAATATTTTTTTTTTATTTAATGTTTTAAAAATAAATGGACTTGCCAAATGCGAGAGGAGCTTTGGGGAAAAATCCCAAATAGAAACAAAAATAGAGATAAGGTTTTCTTTTTACGGCCCAGACCAGACCATGTTTGAAAGCATAAGAAATTATACTTCCTTGGAGGCACAAATCAAAATACCTCAATTAAACCTTATAATCTGGAATTTTCCAATTATTCTTTACCCTCTCTTGACAAACTACGATCAAATACGTCATGCCTGTTTACTTACCATCTAACTCTACTATCTTAAATTCTTCGAATTTATAAGCCCTTGTATAGAGCAAGTTATCTCGTCTTCATTCTCTGAAATCCTAATTCTTAGTCGTCTCAATGTCCTCCGCCGCCAATGACTTTTCTAGTCTCAAGATACAGCATGTGAAATTGTCTACCATTTCTCTATCCAGATCAACCATGACCAGATGATGCAACTCTCATCTCGTATATCTGATCATTTTCTAGATTAAACTCATTATTCAAGTATATATCTTAACTTCTAGTCCGTCTTCCTACATTGTCAATCTATTTCATTCTGTTGGTTTCTCAGATCATATTTTTATTACTGTACCCCGTTCTATATCTTCAAGTCTTATTCGGGATTGCCTTCGATTTATTCTTTAGGCATTTCATTGTTGCTAACAGGTCGGATTTACAGTCTTATTCCCTCCTTCGACATTTCTTGTACTGATTACTGCATTGGGGAGACTAGTTCCCCTCGGTTTGTGCAGAACCGATAACCAAAGTGAAATTCACTGGCATAAAGGCTCGCATTCCATCTTTCTCTTCTACTAAAACTCGAATACCTAGGTTTATCACATGCTTGTTTTCGTTGTCTTCGTAGCAGAGATGCTGACGTCAGGAAGCATTGCTTTCTCTTCAAACTTGAGAAACCCGTACTCTTATATTTCACATCGGAATTTATGCAAAATCTATTCTCTCTAACATTAATAACTCTTTTCTCGGCAGAAAATGGAATAAGCTTTCTGATTCTTTCACAATCTTTCTTCTTTCTGACATTCTCTAACTCTAAGTTTTCTTCCTTTTTACCTCCTCTAGATTCTTCTGGAGGTACCGCGGCCTTCTTATATTGTGCTAAAACTGAACTCTTTTGCTCAAACTCTCTAGTCGTCACGTACATCACCCATACTTTCTTATGATGGCGTCTCCATACTTTTCACTCCTTTCACTTTGAAAGGCGTCAAGCTTAACTTCAAATTGAGGTAAGAGGAGTACCAACTTCAAATTAAAATGCGAGGAGTATGACGTCATAGAAACTGACCTCTGATCTTCTTCATAGTTTTCTAATTGGGGAAGATAATTAAATATTGTTATTTCAAGACTCAAAAAACTCACTTCAATCGATCACTCAACATAATCTTTCATAAGCCTATAAAATCTTCGTGTAAAAACACACAACTTTCTTTTTTTCTTAATATTCTTGGAATTTTGCTTTTCTTTTTTGATCTTTCATGGAATGGAAGGACCATATTATTTACCTCAGCAAAGATGCTTCTTAGTAGTTAAATGTTCTGAGGCATCATAAGGAACTTTTTCACATTATTCCAATTGCTGTCCTCTCTATAGGGGCTATGTTCGACGTTTGTGTGGAGTATGAAACTTGTATCTTTTATTATTTTTTTTCTTTTTTCAAAGTTCACACCTCACGGGATAGCCCTATTCTAGGAAGGGAACTTCTCTAGGCAATTCTACCTAGGATCCGGACTAGGGATCGAAACCGGGGCCTTGCCATGCGATTCTATCGCTCTACCGATTTCAAGCCACGATATATATATATATAATAAATAATATATATATAATATATATTATATACTATATATATATAAATATATATATATATATATATATATATATATATATATATATATATATATATATATATATATATATATATATATATATATATATATATAAAAAATATATATATTATATATATATATATATATATATATGGGGTGATTCCACTCACACACTCATTCTTGAAATGGTGGAGTCTCCACTCCAGATTTTCAACTTATTACTTCTTCTTCTCTGCTCTCCTCCTCTCTCTCTCTCCCTCTCTCTCGTCTCCTCTCCTCTCCTCTCTCTCTCTTACTGTCCAACGTTTCATCACTCTCCTAATACAGGCTAATTACAAAACAAACACTGTTCTTTCGAAATCTACAATCGCGCACAACCTCCTTTTGAAAGAGCACGTGTTACTCGCCCATCTACAGTCTCTCATTCTTGGTCTGGCCAACTCTTTGACCCTCAAACTTAACCACTATGCTCATTCTTACGTAGGCTCTGCCTCTCTCTCTCTCTCTCTCTCTCTCTCTCTCTCTCTCTCTCTCTCTCTCTCTCTCTCTCTCTCTCTCTCTCTCTCTCTCTCTCTCTCTCTCTCTCTGGGGCAAAATAAAGTTAAAGGTTTTCATTTGCTTCCATGGTAGAGGGTGTGCGAAAAGGCAGTCTTCTTCCAATTTTTCTCTACTTCCTATGATTTTAAGCACTTTCAAACTCCACGTATCGATTACATTCGTCTTATCTTGATTAAATAATTATTATGTAATTGACCTTGAAAATGCTAATTTGGAAACTATGTTGGATCTCACAACATAGATGTCTTTGTTTTTCCCACCATATTTGTTACAAAAATAGCTATACACCACAGACACACACCAACACACACACACACACACACACACACACAACACACACCAATAATATATATAATATATAATAATATATATATATATATATATAATATATAATATATATAATATATAGTATATAAGGCTTTATATCGCATGTTACTCCAGCGAGAGATTTTTTCAAAAATATGAGAAAAAGAGCCATTTATGAAAAGGGATTTTTTAACCATGATGAACATTAAGAAAATTGTATTAAATGAGAATCTTGTAATTAAAATTTCATAAAATTCCCTATCTAACTGTTAACGCTATATTTCAACGCGTATCAAACTTAAATATAGCTAAAATTCTAGAAAGAGTGCAGTTATTTTCAAATATTTATTCCCCCGTTCCTTCTTATTTTTATACCGTTTTTCCCGCAAACAAAATTTCTGGAGTAACATACATATAATATTATATATATATATATATATATATATATATATATAATACTATATATATATATATTATATATATAGAATAATAATATATATAATAATAATATATATATTATAGTATATAATATAATATATGGGATAGATAGATAGATAGATAGATAGATAGATAAGATAGATAGATAGATAGATTAGATAGAAGATAGATAGATAAGTAGATAAGATTCATAATTCTATAATTGCTGCATCGGTATTCTGAGATCAGACACAAAGATGGTTTATAATACAAGTATATTTGACGCAGTAAAGGAATTACCAAAAAGTTGGAAAGGTAAATGAAAAAAGCAATCAAGTGTACACCAAAGGAAATCAGCTTCAAAGCTCAGAAATTATGTATATTCAAGTAGAGCTTCCTTAGAAGGAAATCATGTCATTTTACTTGCGAAATTAGAATGTTTTAATATTTTAACGACATACAAGCTCTTAATGAGTTAATGGACAATGAATGAGTTAAGTGACACTGATGAAATTTTCTCTATATAATTTTATAGATTCCAAAAGTTCACGTTCGATATTGTTTACGAGATCTTCATTTAGATAGAGAGAAAAGGTCTGTCCTTTCATTTAGCCATCAACAAACGATCCAGTGAATATGTATTATATTGAGACCAGAATTAAGGGAACGCCATAAAATTAGTTAAACAATCTGGAGGAAGGAAAAACCCATTTCATTATCATTCTGAGTTAACAATAGGTTTAC
>JABUQX010020037.1:42500-44940 GCA_015478945.1 Trachelipus rathkii
GCCTTCATATTTTAAACTCTTTAAATCGATGTCAATTTGCTTTTTTTTATAATTTCGTTTATTCTCACGATCATTCGCTTTCTAGTAAAATGAGTACTCTATGTAATTGACTACCATAGGGTTCCCGACGATACAGACCCGAAAGAGCAACCCTTAACTCTTGACAATCGACAAACAATGTCATTTCACTACCTCTCTTGTGTCCACGTGTAGCGGCATCTTGAGAACTTCGCTAATAAAAGCGTCTAAAATAGTAATAGCAAAGAGCGCGCTACTAAGGTAACACGTGGAAAATTATCTCAGACAGAGTACAAGTTAGGTTAAAAAACTATTTTTAGACCATTCAAACTTTCTACCATCAACAAAACGCTTTATATATGATTAGCGTATGAAGCGAGTGAAAGATAATTCTAAATACAAACTATATATAATAATGATAATATATAATAATAATATTAATAATATATAATTATATATATTAATAATAATAATAATAATATATTAAAATAATAATAATATAATGAATAACAAATAATAATTAATAATCATAAATAAACTATAAATTATAAATAAATTAACTAAGAAAGAATAATAATAAATAATATATTATTTATATATATAGATAGATAGATAAATACATAATATAGTAACAATAATTAATAATAAATTAATTAATAATCAAATAATAAGCCATAATAAATAATAATTTAATAATAAAATAATTAAGTAATAATAAGTCAAATCAAAGATATCATAAAAAACTTTTACTCCTCTAAAATATGATTACTATGTTTAACTTATGACCTTAAAATCTTTAATTTAAAATTATTTTTCGATGAAATGGGACCTCCATTAGGTAAGTGACAAGTTCTCTGTTCTGGTGTAGCCTTTTTAGCTATTGTAGTATATCGATTTAACATTACAGTAATGTTAAATCTAATTCATCGTTTTAAGACAGGAGACACCCAAATCAATTTGGTGCAATGATATATTGCAATTTATTTAATACAGCCACCTTAAATTACGTTGATCCTTAACTTTAATCAATGATTTATATAAGAATAGATGAATATGTTATTTAGAATATAATTAATTATTTATAATAAAATGATAATAATAATAATATAATAATAGATATAATATATAGTGTATCTAGAGTTAATAATGAATAAAAATATATAATATATATGATAATTAATAATAATAATAATAATAATAATAATAATAATAATAATAATAATAATAATTCCATATATCGTAAAAAATATACATAAATATTAAATATATTCTAAAAAGGATAACTATATATAATAATAAATAATTAATCGATACATATTAATAATAATTAATGAATAATAATTAATATAATAATACTAATATATTGCAACTAATAATAATAATAATGAAATAATCAAATGAAAAATAATAATTAATATACCTTAATATTGTCAGAGATTAATGTAATTTTTACCTTAATTTATATTGCAAGCCTCTCTGTTTTAGTAAGGATATCATTTATCTTGTTGACTTATTAATCTTCTTTAATACATTTATATAGAATAAAAGTAATTGGCTAATATATAATAAATATTATTATTATTATTATTATCCGATCTACTATATTTTAGTATTATTCGCACATTAGTATCAATATCTTATATTCTATTGTACTTACTCAAGTAAAGGATTTATTTACAATTTAGAAATAAATATAGTATTAAAATTTTGTAAAAAAAAACTGCTATTTTATTATTACATATTTTATTTTATTTTATTAATAATTATAAATGATTAATATAATAAAGAATTATGATTATTATATAAATAATAATATATATTAATTAATTTTCTTTAGGGTAGAGATTTTTCATTATATATTTATTATTATTATTACATTAATTATAATATATTATTATTATTTAATTATTTATTAATTAATTTATAATATTTATAATATAATATTTATTATATTATTATTAAATTATTTGACTTATTAATATAACAATGATTTTAATATATTAATTAATAATAAATTAATATATATAATAATAATTAATAAGATTAATACCTATAATAATATATATAATAATAATAATAATAATAATAATAATATATAATAATAATAATTATATAATATAATAATAATAAAATAATAATATTGCATGCTCTGATAAAGATCGTCTGGAAAGTTTGAATCCAGTAAAAGTAAAGTATAATCTGTAGTATTTATTATGGAAGAACTATTCAATACCCTTCATCTGAAAGTATTAACCAGTTTGAAAAAATTGTTTAAGATTATTTAATTATATAATATTATAAACAGAGAAGTTGATATAAAATATTGCGTGAGAATATATTGATAAATGAAGACATTTATGCAAAGGAATTAATTTCAATTTATTTTCAAATAATAAAACTCCTTATTAAAATTACTCTCTCA
>JABUQX010020038.1:0-23922 GCA_015478945.1 Trachelipus rathkii
CAAAAACATCTTTTTACATTCTTCTTCCAAATGTATTATTAACTATTTTTTACTTAAATATCTAATTTCCCACTCTCCCCTCCTCCAAAAAATAAGTATCAATCTAGTTAATTGATATTTATGATAGTATATATATTATATATATATTTACTATATATATATAATATATATATATATATATATATATATATATATATATATATAGTATATATATTATATATATTGATATATATTATATATTATATATATATATATATATATATATATATATATTATATAATATATATATATAATATACCTGCTGGTACGAAGACCTCTCCCTATCTGATCCCCGAGGCCAACCAGATTCTTAATGAAATTGGAATCCCTGAACTATCCTTAACTCAAAAAACTCCCCACCAGAATCCCTCCCAAGCCCAATCCAATCCCCTACGCTCACCAAGACGTCACATTTGCTCCCCCTCCCTACTCACAGACTACCTGGGAGCCAACGCACCGACCTACACGGATCAGATCACCTCCCTATCCTCATATCTCTGACCTCCCCACCCAATCTCCAAAAAAAAAAAGACAAACCACATTTACTAACTACAAAAAGCTAACTGGACAGAATTCACTAACCATATCGAATCCCTTATAAACCCTACACCAATACATGACATAACAACATTAAACACCTCCATCATTCACTTAAACAACACAATCATCAAATCAGCCATCTTTACATACCTAAGGGTCACAAGAAGAATCCTACAATCCTAAACTATCCCCCGAAATCAGTCAACCTATTAAACAAAGAAACTCCCTCCGAAAACTCAGACCATTACCCACATTAACCACTAACCAAATAACTAACCTAAACACGCAAATCTCCAAAGTCTCGAAACGTAAACTACTAATTAATTTTTAATATTTTCGCTACAAAACAACATCTCACGCATAGATAATAAGAACACCTGGCCAGGTTATCAATAAAAACTAACAACTCTAAAAACCCGCCCCCTCCTCACACGAACCCCATCCTTGTCCCGACAAACTCACTCCCTTCCCCAAAACAACAAGCCAGACAGCCTCGCAAAAAACACTACGCTAATTATTCCCGTAACCTACTCTCGCCGCATTAATCGGTTAACAAAAAACACTCAAAAAACTTTCCCTCAGTCACAACACCCCACCTCCTTTTACAAGCCAACATGATATAGAGACACCAAAACCCTTAAAATTACCAGCAACTCAGGACGCAAGACTCAATTTCAAACTTCCACCTGAAACACCTAGAGGAAAAGCAATTCTCCTCCATCACAGAAATCTTTAACAAATCCTGGAAACTCAATATATACCCCCACTCTGGAACAAGCCATTATCCCAAAATTGAAACCTAAAAAGACCCCAATTCCCCATCCTCCTATCGCCCAATCTCTCTTCTCTCCACCATCAGCAAAACTGCTGGAGAAACTAAATATTAAAAAATATCCGCACACATCACCCTCCCAGAAAACTCTTCATGGACTTTTAAAGGCAATCATTCAACAACAACAGCCCTCACCTCCCTCACAACAACACATCATTAATGCTTCAACCAATCCCCCATCACACAGATCCATACTTCCAGCCATATCGACATTAACAAAGCTTTGACACTGTCCCCACATATATCCTTATACAAAAATTCTTCAATCCCCCCTAGAAACAATGATAAAAAGTGCTTTCAAATTTCCTTACCAATAGATATGCCAAAGTCCTTCATAAAAACACCCTCTCACACTCCATCAAACTACAAAATGGCGTCCCAGAGGGCGCCATTCTCTCTCCATTCCTCTTCAATCTCTTTAACAGCAGATCTGCCACCCCTACAACCAATCCACCAAACTAATTACTTTCGCAGACGACATCAGTCTCATTTCCCAACAACCACTTGTAAACGCAGCCACCCAGCACACACCAGAATACCTCAATTAAATTAGAAACTTGGCTACTCACAAATAGAATGACAGCTTCCCGCCTTAGAATCCTCCATTTACCCCCTCCCTAACCACCTGACCACACCACTCCTTACGACACACATAATGACTTTTTCCCCCCACAGTCTGCCAAATTACTTCCTCAACCCACCGGAAATTAAACACCCTCCGAATCCTCTCCCAACACAACTTCAAGCGACAGAAAACACATCCCCTTACCTACAATCTACAACAACTTCTCCTCAGAACTCAATATAAACTATGCCTCCCCCGCATGGTTCTCAACACTATCACAATTCCAACCTAAATAATTGCAAGTTACACAAAACACTGCCCTTAGAATAATCACTGTATGTACGAAAACAACCCCATCCAGCATTTACATGACGGACAACACAATCCTTCGCATCCCTGCCCACTTGAAAGATGGTTAGGGACATACAATTTGTTCCAGAAAACACTCAATCCAACCCATCCATGCCACCAAATACTCGCTAACCACCCCCCCACCCCCGACCAGACTGAAAATCCCCTCTCCTCCTCATCACAGCCAATACTTTATAATGACATCTACAACAACGGATCCTCCCCCACCCCCCAAATAGGTTCTTGGCTCTCTCAATCCATACACAATCTAACTAACACATATCTACAAAATCGCCCCAATACCAATCTACTAAACACCCCATCCCCAAAAATCTCCCCTACACAAGAATCACTGTCCAGAAGAAACCAAATTAAACCTCGCCCGGTGCAGATCAGGCCACCACCCAATCTTATGCAATATAAATTCAGATTCAAACTTGACAACGTTATATCATTCCCTCATCTGCACTAGATGTCGTATTCCGGACACAATGGAGCACTTCCTTCTGGAGTGCCCCGGCCTCAACGCTCCCCGTACCACCTTTACTGTAACTTCTATTCTTGACCTGTGAAACCGCCCAAGAGCGGTGGCCGGCTTTCTTAGAGGCTGTGGTGGCCCCTCCAAATAAGGTGGGCCAGGCAGAAATGTATGTATATATATTAATTATTATATATATATATATATATATATATATATATATATATATATATCTATAATATATATATATATTATATATTATATATAATAATTATTATATATATATATTATATATATATATATATATATATATATCTATATATAAGAAATTATAGAATAAGAATGTTAACTTACCAAAACTGAATATCTGTTCTCGGCTTTTCAAAATATTCGAAAGGATGAATGCTTTTTAGTTTACCAAAACGTTTTTTGGCTCATTGCCCGGATGAATTTAATTAACCATTCTTTTCATGAATCAAGAGTACGACATGTTCCATTTTCAATGCTTAATGAAGCCAATGCACTTAGCCTTGTTTGTGTCATATTGTTCGCTTAATAAAAGTTTTTAATTAACTTGAGCTTTTGAAAACGACTTTTCAGCTGTTGCAAGATGTTTACTGGTAACCGTCCAATACAACTGAATGCTGTAATCACAAGTCTGGTAAAGCTACTTGCTAAAGCAGCATAAATATCTACGAATAAAAGGTATCGCCCTAAATCTTTTAAATAGTTGCCGATATTTTTCTTTTCACTTCTGTAGTCATTAATGCTTTTGAGGGTGATTAATTGTTCATAAACCAAAAGATAAATCTAAATCTTAATTTTTCTACCAGTTTTGGTGCCTTCTTCTTGCAACTTTTCATTTGTGCTCTGGCTATTGCTGCAGGAGAAAGAAAATGAAAATAAGCTCCATTAACATTTGTTTCATGCTAATGAAACGAAGTAGTTGTCCTTTCATTTTAATATATCAAAGAGATTTAATTGAAACCCTTTTTAAAGGCTTTTCAATGGATATTCATACTGATAGGATGGCCGCACATCAAATTTTTTTAATCATGTATTTGATATCTTGCTCTACAATTTTTACTTCAATGTCCCAATAATGTGCTAACTCGTAGTTTTCTCTCAACTACGCGTCTTTAATTTTGGTGTTCTTACTCACATAAGTTTGATTTTGCTTGTCCAAATAGGTAATTTGCTTTCTGAAGATCTGTATTTGGACTTTGCAATATTTTTGAGACAGCATTGATGCTTTTCCAATATTTTACTTTGAAACACAAGACAGATAATAAACTCAAAAATTTTCTAACTGCTTCCTGAGACCACCAAGTGCTTCGTTTCTTTCACTTGACTTCTTATTCATAATATCACTTGAGATAAGAACTGCGAAATACTTTTTGAATTGTTTTTTTAAATTGTTTTCTAAATAAATAAATAACCATACTTGGATGACCACCTAGTTGGACACAATTTTTAGTGTTTTTGGGTGATGGCATTTCCGTTATTTGTTGAATCAGGCTGTTATTCCTTGCCCCCGAGCTCTTCTAGAACATATACTTTTTTCCAGTTTGTCATAAATTTTGAAGAGCATTATATCTTTTACAGAATCATTAAGAATTAAATTTAAAATTATGAGCTGCACAATGAGTATTCTGCATTTGGAACAATTTTTTATATACGAGCCTGAAGTCCTGAATATTTCCCTCGCATATTTGCCCCTCCATCATAGCCTTGACCTCTGGCATTTTTCTAATTTAATGTTTTTGTTACCTAATTCCTTAATTTTTGTTTTTTTTCAAAAGTTTTTCTGAAACTGTTCTCTGTTATGTTAATAAAAACCCACAAATTTTTTCTTGCAGGGAAGGTGCAACTATTTCTTAAGGGCACTCCCAATTTTCACCCACTTAAAAATGGACATAAAATTCAGAATTGTCAGCCGATTTGACCCTATAAACACCCAAACTGTAGCTTTTTATGCCCTCTAAAAAGTTGTTTTCAGTGTTTTTCAAAAACTGTAGTCATTCTTTCAGAATTTTCAATTTTTCAAAACTCAGTTTTTGACATTTTTCCGTATCAACTTTCAGAATTTTTTCGAATGATTTCAAACTTGAAATATGCATAGATAGGTCCATTGCCTACAATAGTCAAGAGGATTTTTCAATTTTTTGAGTTTTTGTGCTCAGCGTTGCCCATTTCTCCAAACCCACTTTTTTGTAATTTTGAATGAAAACATTGCGATAATTTTTTTCCTGTTAGGGCGAAGTGAATGAAATTTCAGGGCATATGTAGTCGAGGGAGAGGCACATTTTTTACTTAGATAATTTCTTTGTATATGCCATAGTTTTGGATTTTGTCCTTTGGAACAATGTTTTAAAAAAAAATTTTGGGAAATTTTAAAAAATTTCTTTTGAGTAACAAAAAAATAATCTAAGTAAAAAAGTGCATCTCCCCCGACTATACAAGCCCTGAAATTTGATGTTGATAGAATGAGTAGAAAAAAATATATCAATTTTTTACTTTTCCATCCAAAACTTCAAATGTTTGAAAAAGTGAAAATATTGCGATATTTTTTTTATACTTGTCCGATCAACATCAAGTTTTCAGGGCTTGTATAGTCGGGAGAGATGCATCATTTTTACTTATATATATATATATATATATGTAGTGTGTGTGTGTGTAATGTGTTATATATATCTTTTATAAAAATATATATATATATATATATATATATATATATAATATATATATATATATATATATATATATATATATTATATATTATTATATATATTTATTGTGTGTGTGTGTGTGTGTTGTGTAAATTATATATTTTTTCATATTTCTTTTATTATTTCGTTTGTTTGCTCTTCGCAATTTTGGGCCCCTTTACCTGCCTGGGCCCCCCCGCACCGCGGGGTCTGCGGGGCCGTTAGTTACGCCCCTGGACTAATTCATTCCATGTTAATTGCTCTTTTAAAATATTATATAAAGCTATTCCGGATTTACGCACTCTAGTTGGCAAGCTCTCCTCTAAGATATTTTTAAAGTTATCTTCATTCTTCACTACAGGTTTTACATCTGGTGGTAAACTTGAATCCTCGGTGATCGTCTTATTTAATGGTGTACGTAGATGCAAGTCTTTGAGGTTTTATACTTTTTTGCATGGCATCTTGAAATAAATACGTTTCTTGTGGATGTTAATGTCTGAATTTAATATCCAGTTGACTTCTTTCTTGTAATTGGCTATCTGTTCAACTTTAGGATCATATAAACTGTAAGGTAGAGCTTGTTGGTGGGGCAGTGAATCATTCAGAAGTTGATGATTCTGTTGATAGAGCTGGTGATGGTGTGATGGAGGCTGTAACGCGGGCGATGATGCTTGGAGTATTTGAGGTTGTGATTGTTGGGGCAGTGTTTGTGGATTCTGTACATATGAAGTATTATTAACACTTCATTTTCTCATACTCATTATACGGAAGTACAGCCACCTTCTTCGTTATTCGGATATCCATTTGGAAATCAGCGGAGCAATGACTGAGAAAAGTAGAGGAAGGATTACATCACCGCCCTTCTGTAACAGCTTCTTCTTACTTTTCAGATGTTTTATGTTACGGGAGAATTGTATAATGATGTTTCTTTGTCGACATAGCTTTACCTTCTGAGGTCTTTTTAAAGGAACATTGCCCTTTATATGATTTAAGCAGAGTTAGCATACACACACTGGACGAATTTCTCATCTTCACAGATTAGTTTATGCTTTTCAGCTGCGCGTCGTGTGAAACGCACAGAGCCGGGGGATCTGTGCCAAAGACCTCATGAAAGAGCATGACATGGGTAATGAACGCATATGATCTACGACCATGTCTACGTGGGCGTACGTGCGTGCCGCCGGCACTCGCGTAGACCCACGAAAGAGCATGACAGCACTAAAATAACAATAAAAAAGTAATGTATGCACATTTTCTACGACCATGTAGATACGTAGGTGCCGTATGCACCTACGTACTGTACATACACGGAAAGGGTGACGTCACCTTAATTACTTCTGGTAGCCTAACTACTTATATTAGATTGCAAATTATTGTTAAAGGATATCTGGTTTGGGAAAGTTCTAGTGTATGGGTTGTGAGCAGTTAAAAAAAAAAGAAAAAGAACAACAACCCGATTTTTTTTTGTTGTTAGGTTTAGGGAATCATTAATTGTGAAAGAATTTTCTTTCCTTTCACTAAATTGGCGTTTTGAGTTCTATTTTTTTATTTTGTATTTGTATTTACGCCTTATTGAGAATTATGAAGATATGAAGCGGGGACGAAAGTAAAGGTGACAAACCTCAAAAGACACTTAGTACAGTAGAACTTCTGACCAACAACTTCCTTAGCAGAAGAAACAGACGACCTTGATTTGAACAACAGAGCAGATAGTGTGGCAGGTTTGAATCAGACACTTCAAATGAAGAAGGCCAGCACAGGCCATGGACAGGAGGTAGAAACAAGAAATGGGGGCCCTAAGATGGGCAAAGCGTGGACAAGAAAAAGTAGGACCAAACGCGACATCGAACAACTAAGAAGAAATGCACAACAAAGGAGAAGCCGAATGTACGATACGAATTGAAATACCAACGCGTCACTTCGGATGAAATGGATAGAGCTGCTTTCAGAAGTAGGAGTGATAGTAACAGTGAAAGTGATCAAGTTCAAGTAAGAAAGAAAAGAAATTAGAAGAGAAGGACAGCCAGGAAATACACCATAGAGGAGAGTTCGGCTGCAGAAGGCGATTCCTTCGAAGACGGTGAACTTGACAAAGGGGGAAAGCTGTGGTTGAAGAGACTAGTGGAGTTAGAGAAAGCAAGGGTGGAGCCTTATATGGCAGTAAACAGAGCTTCTACATTCTGGCGGAGAAATCTTCCGGTGGTCTTAAGAACATTCAGTAAGGCTGGTGAAGGCTCTAATGCCTTTAAAATATGCAAAGGAGAAAGTTCAAACCCGATTGCTTTATACGAAGATTATGAAGAAGGTTAATCATGAACAATTAGGGAAACGACAAAATCGTGGCGTATAGATGGCGAACTTTTTGGAGGGTCCTCGTTGCGAACTTTTTTAAGTATCACGGGCAAAACGATGTTAATTCACGATAGTGGCAAGACTTAGAGATGTGCAAAGAAGGAAAAAGAGAATTGAATCTTAGATTTACACGAGATTCTGGAGGATCGAAGATGAAGAAAAGTGAAAAGTTTGCTGTGTTCGCCCTCAGATTTAAACTACATCGAGGCAGACACAAGCAAGAGAACAAAGGGACGTGAGATGTTAATAAAGCAGTTTGTAAAATGTCTCCCGAAGAAAATTGCTAGGAGATGGGAAGGGAGAAAGAAAGTATGAAAATTAGATGGAAAGACGTTGTCAATTGGGCACAAAAAGAGGACAAACTCGAAGAACAAGAAAATGAGGAACCCGAAACTGCCGCAATTCCAATATGGGCGACGTTGCATGGCGAAAGACCAGAACGACCAACATATACTAACCAAGTACGGTACGGTAAACCGGTACTCTACCAGGTGAGGGACAATAGAGGATTTACTGGCCTGTATACTGGACCGTATGAGGAACAAGGTGAGCGGTGCTACAACTGTTACAAGAAGGGACACATAAAGAGAGACTGCTGGAGATTTAGAGGGTGGTGCTTTGTGTGTGGTAGCAGTGAGCACACTATTGTCAACTGTGGAAAGATAACTAGGGGCAGACGCTAGTAAGAAGAACAAGAAGTTAGTGGAGAACGCAATGAGAATGGTGGAAAGGCTCGCGGCGTTGATGAACGCAAATGTTTCATGTGCGAGGAAAGTGGACATTTGAGGGAGTCATACCCTATAAAGATAGAAGTGGAAGAATTGATAAAGAAGAAAAAACAGGTAGTCTCGGGAAACGAGACCGCTCCGCCATTACCGGGAATAGAGCGAGCCAACTACAGTAATGGGCACACAAGCAAGTATCCCTTTTAATCAGGGCTGGACGATACTGAATCCGGAGGCAAAAGAGTTTGTTACGACTGGTCTTAGCCCTTTACAGCAGCAACCAGCAAAAGTGCGGAAGAGGACAGATGCAACAACAGATGAAGTAACAACTGTGGTTTACAGAACTGATGGGAGGAACAATTATTGTATAGATGGCAGTATCCAATTGACACAACTACTACGGTTTAAAGTACAGTTTGATGGTAAAGAGACGCTTGTCATAGTGGATTCGGGATCACAGTACTGTATTACTGGAGAAATTGAATTAAAAGATATCTCGATTCCGGAAACACCCAGCAGGAAAATGAAGTTGAGATGTATAGGGAACCCATCTCACTGCACAGAATCTCAGAGAACTGTTACCTTGAGAGTAACCATTGACGGAATTGAGTACGGCCGATTTGATTTTATAGTAGTAAGGTACCTGAAAGAATATATCTTGGGAATGCCCTTCTTAACAAAGAACCAAATCAAGCTAAATGTGGCGCAGAAGAAGTTTACGCGCTATGGGGAAACGGGCATTACAGAGCATGTATATTTGCCAACTGACCCTGGAAATTGTGTACGGGTAGTAACTGCACTTCCAGTTTACGTGGTGGAAGGTACAGCCATCATAGAAGATGGATGGGTTCGTGTGAAGGCATGCTGGAAGTCGGAGCAGATCACACCAAGAACTGGTACAGAATGGGAAAACAAACGCTCAGAAGAATTATTGATTGACAACAAGGAAGAAAATAATAAAAGGGGTTATAATAAAAGATTCAGGTTGCTACCGGGATTAGTGAAATGGAGAGACAATCAAGGAGAAATGTTGGTGAAGAAATTAAGCGCCGGAAGAACATATTTGGGGAGGGGTGAGATCCTTGGTACAGCACACTTAATGGTGGATGAGAGTGATTTGGTAAGATTTGAAGCAAAAACGTATGCAGTGAATGCTATAGTACAAGAGCCACTGGAACAACCAGTCATTTAACAAGAGTGGTCGAAAAAAAGATTGAGTGACGAAATAGAGGAATTAACAACTGAACATCGTGGGAAGATAATAGAAGCATTATGGGAATACCGATTAGCATTTTCAGAAGTGATGCGATGTGAGAAGGGTCTCGATGACCCCATACAAATAAGCATACGATGACACTCCGTTCTACAAAGAGCAAGGAAGGTTCGACCAAAAGGACAAACGATGAAGAATCGAAAAGTTCAATGAGGAGTTTTGACTGGAGACTTGTGGAACATTGCGCTTGCAGAATGAGTTTCCAATATTCCGATTAGAAAAGGAATTGGTACCCTGTTTATGATTTAGACTAATTTAGATTAATAAAGTAACAGAGGATGGGACCGATTTCCGATGACCACATCACCAAACGATCTTCGGTTGTTCATGGGCTTATTATTTTACAAATATAGGACTGGTGAAGGGGTATTACAGATGCAGTTGAGAAGATAATAAACTATACTGCATTTTCCACTGTAAGCGGACAATACAGGTAAAAGATTGAGCTTTGGAATCAGAATGGGCCAGCAGCGTTCCAGAGAGAGATGCCACGCATATTAACTGGGTTTAGCAGGGATAAAGTTGTAATTTATGTAGACGTCGTACTCTTGATTTTGAAGGGATTTGATGATCATTTGACTGTTATAAAACGTATCCTCCAGAAGTTTTGTGAAGCCAATGTAAAGGTGCAAGTGAGCAAGTGTAAATGGGTACAGAGGAAGTCCAATTCTTAAGCCACATAATTACCGGGATAAGGAAGCTGCTGAATATGAAGATTCAATCGACAAATAGAAGCGAAGAATGATGGAGAATTAAGGAGATCCATGATTAACTTTAGAGGAAATTCATTATAAATTGTTCTGAAGTAGCTGCTCCTCTTAGTGTGCTAACAGGTGGAAAAAGGAAAGATTTGATTGAATGGACGACAGAACAAAGCAAATCATTTGAAGAATTAAAAAGACGTATGAAGGAATCAGTGGAGTTGGCCTTCCCAGATTTTTCATCCCATGCGAAGAAGCTAGAATTATTCGTAGATGCTAGTGGAACTAGTATGGGGTTGGCCTTTGCCAAAAGCAGAATGGAGAAAGAAGGGTAATTGCATACAGTTCCCACTCATTTAGCCCTTGTGAGAGGAGAGCATCAACAACAGAAAGAGAATTGGCTATAAGATGGGATATTAAAACTTTTAGACTGTTCCTGCTGGGTCAGACTTTCATTCTTTATACTGATCATAGACCATTGGTAAACAGTAAATTGGCACGCGTCTTGGAAGATCTCAGCGAATTTTATTTTGAGATAATCAAATATAACCTGGAAAAAGAAGCGAGTCTGCGGACACTTGGTATGGCACGGGAGCATTGAGAATGAAAGAGTCGATTGACCTCTGCACTTCCAACGGGATTATTACTATTGTTGAAATTGCGTTCCAGTAGGATCAGACATCCCTGTTATCAAGCCTAAGAGATTGTCTTAGATAATAATGGCAGGGGTCCCCGGGAATTTTAGAAATGTGCGGGGAATATTGCTGGATAAGCTTATTTTGGAAAGTAGGGTATGCGGGATAGAGAAGCGGGCTAAAACATTAAAATAAATAAGAGCACTGAAAGAACCTGGAAGAGAGCCCATGCCGGAAGTACTATTGGCAGCCAGTGATATATTTAAAATGAAAATATGACTCCATCACGGAACATACTGTTCGGTGGCATATATTGGCCCAAGGGCGAGAGAAGAAGACTACATGGAAGATATGAACTTGCAGGTGCTGGAAGGAGGCCATTTTAATCCCTTAAAAGACAACGGCACACTCAGTCCAACAAATTGGAACACCATGACGGAGGAAATACCATTCATTTCAGATGACGAGGAAGAACTTCAAGAAGATGAACAGGACACCGATGGGGAACATGCTATACATGCAAGTGAAGATGACGAAACTAACTTGTTGAATCACCACCACGGTGAAGGATTGGAGATAAATATGTTGATGAAGGAAAGAGGCCACATTTCAAGACTAAACTGTAACCACATTTTGAGAGCGGTCCCCTGGAAAGAAGTGTGCATAGGGGAAGTGACAAAATGTGCGTTTCTAGACACTGGGGCAGTGATCAGTTTAATACAGGAGGCCGTCGTAAACGATCTTAGGCAATTTGGGCATATATGACGAGAATGGCCAGTAGAAGTAATACTTAACGGTGTGGGCACCGGGGAGGTGGAGTGCACAAGAGCAGTGGAAGTCACCATAAACGCGAGATATCGGCAGGTGACATTGCCATTGGTGGTTGTTAAAGATGAGTATATCCCAGCCTCCCTTTTGAGCATAAATATCTTGTGAAAACTGAAGCTGTTCTGGATTTCGGTGAAGGAATAATTTCGCATGGTGGGGATTCTGAGAATGTGAGTGACACTTTTGTAACAACAGTGGCGGTGAATAATGTATCGGTTAACAGAAACAGTGGTCAATTAATGGAGATAGCGCCAGAGGAGATTGTGAAATAGTAAAATAGATCGGCAGCCATAAAAACCTGAGAGAGAGGGTTAAGAAATGGCCAAAAGATTGATAAGACCGATCTCTTAAAAGAATTTTATCGGTACAGAGAGGATTTTGCCATAAACCAAGGAATTTTAGTGAAGATACTGGGAATAAATTGTTGTAGTGCAGTGGTGGGTTTTAGACAACTTGTACATGTAAGCTTAACCATCCACATAAATCTTACGCACATAGGACGAGACAAACTATTAGATGCAGGGGTGAAGCATGTGTGGCATCCAAATATACATACAGTGGTTCAGGACGTATGTAGGACTTGCTCGAAGTGCCAACTAACGAAGATTCGTCACAAGATCGTGTGTACCGTCTGGAAGATGAAAATGAAGGAGAGGAAGAGGAGGAGTGTGGACGTTATCTCCATGCCAAAAACAAGATTAGGAAATGTAGACGTGCCTGGTTGCAATTGATCATTGAGTAGTGCGGCAATGGTAGGGCCACTGAAAATATGGGGTAGCAAAGTTATCGGCGATCTGTTTATCAGTATGCGGTACCAATTTATATACATGCACCGTACAAGATATGACCGACAATGGAGTGGAAGTTCAGGAGTAGAGGTTCGAACAGATAGAGAGTTATTGATTGACACATTTATAGTAAGCTCCTATAAACCGCAAGTAATGGGCTGTGGAATGCGGTCAATAGAAGCGTTACAGACGCTGATAAGAATCTTAGCTTAGATGCAAGAATGGATTAACGACATTTGCTGCACGAGAAGTGGTGTTGCATATAACAAACAAGGTACACTGAACTTGGGATGTCACCAGCAGAGAAATTAATGGCGGAACATCATGACAAGAGATGATGTTACCCATCCCAAGAGAAGAACAAGGAAAGTGGAAAGAGGGCCACCCTAATTGCTTACCTTATGCAGTGGGAGTAAAAGTTAAAAAGAAGATTATAAATGTAGATAGGTCGGTAGACAAGAAGTTGGGAGAGAGATTTTGAAGGGTTCAATGTAGTCACCAAAGTTGTATCCGTGGTAATGACGTATGAGACCGAGAGAAGAGGGAAAACTGTAAAAGCACACTATTCACCTTTGAAAGTTTGGGCAGATCCGCCCCCATATCTGTCAGAACATTTCCGCCAGGAAAATGAAGAAGTAGAGTTGGAGACCTCACAAGTAAACCCGCCTGAGGAAAATGATTCTGAGATGGAGACATCGGAATGTGGTCCCCAATTGGGGTTCTTTAGGAACCTATCATTACCAATGGAGAAGGAACAGTCGGTCAAATGTGGGAAGAATTTATTAGTGCAAATGGAGAAGGACCAGTTGGTCAAATGTGGGAAGAATATTTAGTGCCAATGGAGAAGAACCAGACGGTCAAATGTTGGAAGAACCAGTCGGCCAAGTTTGGGAAGAGCCAGTCGGTCGAACGTGCACAGGATCAGTCGGTCGAAGATGGGAGTAACCTTTTGGTCAGGAGTAGACTCAACCGTCCACAACAGCGTACAATTTTGTGGAGCAAGAACCACTCGGTTGGTACGTGGACGGAAAAGAGGAAAGGTGCCCAGTTAAAGAAGGCATGGAAGATGCTGAAAGGTGTAGCGACAACAAGCGTCTGTACGAAGAATGTTGGAGTTGTACAGACGGACCAGTTGATAACATTCGATGTGGGGACACAAACGACCCATATTAACTCAGTGCTCTCACCTATTGATGCCAGTGAACAGCTGGACTGGTTAGCCAATTATGATATAGATAGTAATGGGAGCAGTGACTTTGATATCCGGAAGTTTGAAGCGTCGCTCCGGTTCCCGGAGAACAGTTACACGTTGGCAACAATAGCAAGCGACATGAGTGATTTGAAAGAAGCAATACCCTTCGACCAAGTGGAATAAGAGATTCCTATACCTGGGACTGGACAGTCAGAAATTAAAGAGAGCTACTAATTAAGCAGATGCCTTAAGAATACCAGGAATAACAAGGAAATTCCTATACAAAGAGTTGAAAGAAGTTTGGGAAAGCCTGGAGAATATGAACAAAGGTCAAGAACCAGTACACTTAGAGAATTGTGAACAAGCTAAGGAAAGTCAATACTCACCACCACAAACAAGATCGCGGTAATCAGTTCCAGAATTGTCCAACCTACAAGGGAAGATTCTGGAGTACGAAAGGCGGACGGAGGCCAAAAAGGCGTCAAGGAGGAACAACAAGTGTAATTACTTTTCTTGTTAGAGTTTGGACAACCAATCTCTGAGAGAGAGTCGTGTGATAGGGTGACTTTACGAAATCTTCAAACCAAGTAAATTTATTGAATGAGGAAAATCGACAGCAGAATCGCTTTCTCTTTCGTATGTGGAGTTTTCCGTAGAAAGTGTATTCAAGCAACGATTCAAATAAAAGTGATTCTTGCGGAGAAGCAGAAATTATATTGCCAAAGTTAATCCTAAAGTTCGTAAGCAAAGTATATAATTAAGTCCGTGCAATCGAGTCGGTGCTAGTGTGAAATGGAAACAACTTGGTATCCTAGGACAACAGAACAGACTAGGATCATGTGAAGGACGTTAGCGATTGCCGAATTTGGACAACGTGATTCGAAGCTTGCGATGTGGTGGACATAACAGTGTCAGTTAACGGAAGTGTGATCAATTCATCTGGGACGTCAGGGATGTGAAGTGAACTCACACGTGGCAGTGAGTCAGAGATGTCTACTGTGAGAAGATAATCAGCGAAGTAGTTGTGCGAGAAACAGATAGGTGTCACGACGTAGTATTGGTGTCACGATTTAACATACATTTAAGGGAAACTGTAGCAATTATTAAGACAGTAAATGTTATTACCACTGGAGGTCAAACAATGTATAGCTGCATCTCATGATATATATATTATCTATAATATAAAGCTGTGTGTTTTTCATCTATTCCTTTAAGCAGGTTACCTTCTCGTCGCCAAGAACGAACTGTATAATAACTGGATCACCATTCTATTATAATTATAATAAGACTATATATGATATATTATATAATATATTATATATATATATTATATATATATAATTTATAGTTTATAATATATATAATATATCTATATTATATATATATATATATTATATATACTATATATATTATATATATATATACATATATATATGATATATTATTATATATATATATATAAATATTTATAATATTATATATATATTATATATACTATATATATATATATAATATATATTATATATATATATATATATATATAACAACATTTATATCAATAATTAAATAACAGATATGAAATAGGAGAAAAAAAGAAGAAAGTTAGCATCAAAACTTACTCTTGTAATAAAGAGCTGAAAAAGTCCCCTAAAGGTACAATCCCTTAAACAACAATAGGGCCTAATTAGTATAAAAATGTTGAAGAGCAAACGAAGCGAAGTAGAAATACGCTCTACAAAGAGAAAGAATTAAGGCCTTTGCTTGATGTACGTCTGGAGTTGTCAAACCAAATAAAAATGAGAAAGGAAAAAAATGAGAGAAAAATTCAAATTTTTAAATTTGTTAAAATTCTTCAGCTTTATATATATATAATATATATATATATAATTATATATTAATTAATATATTATATATTATACTATAAAAATATACTTATAATTATATAGATATATTTATAAAAAATATAAATTAATTAAATTTGGATATGTTTATAAATAATATGATATATAGTGAACCTGTTTGTAGTTTAACTGATGTTTTAATATTGAAATATTATTTTTTACATTACATTTTTGACGCATTTTCTGTATTTTCTCTAGCATTTCCAAACTCCAAATCGTATTTCAGAGATGTTTAAAATATAAATATTTACAATAATTGAAACCATTGAAGCTATTTAAAAACTTTTTTATTTATGAGATTACAAAAGTTGGGCTTTATTGAATCTTGAAATAAAGAATTTACGGGAGTATCACAATAAATGAGATTTCATTTAAGTATTATTTATTTAATGATATGTATTAGATTTGTGCAGTCATAATGTATTCCTAATAATGAATAGTTTTTCATTAATTGTAAAATTAATATTTTATGCTTAACTATCAATTTGTTTTATGTTGATGCTATATACTGAATTTAAATCTACTAGGAGAGGTTATATTTTTCGCTGTAACAAAAACAGCGAGTGGGAAGTAAGCGAAAGTTGTATCGCCGTATATTCCTTAATTATTCTTTTTAATTTCAATAAAAAATTTATTACATTGGAATATATCTAAATTCGTACTAGACACATGTTTAATTTTGATTCGCGAATGAACCTTATGTCAAACTTTAACCCTAGGAACGGGGTCCTGGGGTATAGCTCACCCTACTTGAGTTGCAAAAAAATCGTATTCGAATTTATATCGATAGGTGCTTATAGACCGGAAACAATTCGATCGATCTTTAAGGAACTGGTTTAAGGGTTTTGTGGGGGGATGAGCGCATAACTCCTGCTTTCATATTTTAAAAATAGACCATAGGGGTTAGTTGTAACCCAAAATCCCGTTTTTTTTAATTATCTAATAATTGTTTAAATATCGATATATCGCAAAAAATTTTCGATATTCTCATCGATATTTCGAGATAGAAATGATTGTCACTTTAGTGTCCTTTTGAGTTGTGGGAGGGAGGATTATACTATCTAGCGATTATTAGATATTTAGAATGGTTAAATTTCGAAGATTAATTTTGGGGTAATGTACCAAATCATTTAACGACTGTACATAAAACATTTAGGTATATATATAAAATATATAATATATATATATATATATAGTTAATATATATTATTATATTATTGATACATATATATATGTATATATAATATATATATATATATATATATAATATAAATATTATATAAGTATTATTTATAAATATATATATATATATTATTATATATATATATTATATACGTATATATTATTATAATTATATTATATTATATTTATTATATATATATATAATATCTATATCTATATCTATCATATATCATCTATATCTATCTATCTATCTATCTGATATCTATCTATATCTATTTATCTATCCTATATTTATATTATCTATCTATCTTATTATCTATCTAATCTATATCTATCTATATCTATCTATCATCTATAATATACTATGATTGGCCTTCTTATTACTATTCATCTACTCATACTCATGGCCACTTTCTTGCTATCTATCTATATCTATGCTATCATCTATCTAATCTATCTATCTATTTATATCTATATATATCTATCTATATCTATACTATTCTATTATATCTAATATATCTATCTAATATCTATATCTATATCAATCTATATCTATCTATTATCTATCTATCCTATTATATCTATCTATTTTATCTAGTATCTAATCTATCTATGCTATATCTATCTTCTATATCTATCTATCTACTATCTATCTATCTAGCTATTACCATAGTCTCCTATATCTATCTATCTATTATCTATCTATCTATATCATCTATCTATCTATTTCTATATCTATATCTTCTATATCTATATATCTATATCTATCTATACTTATATATATATTATCTTTCTAATACTATTCTATATATATCTATCTATCATATATATCTATTATCATATCTATATCTAATCTAATCTAATCTATCTATCTATCTATCTATTCTATCTATCTATATCTATCTAATCTATTCTTATCTTATCTATATCTTTATCTATCTTCTATCTAATCTATATCTATCTATTCTATAACATGTCTATCTATCTATTTCTATCACTCTTGTTTTTAAAACTATCCTCTAAAGCTATTTAAGATATCATATCTCAATTATATATCTATCTATCTACTTCTATTATCTATCTATATCTATCATCTTATCTACTATATCTTATTACACTATTCTACTATATCTAATTAACGCGAGTATTTATAATCTACATATCTATCTATCTTATCTATGTCTATCTATCTATATCTACTCTTATCTATATCTATCTATCAATTATATCTATCTATCTACCATCTATCTATCCTATTTTGGTTTATCTATTATCTATATCTATCTATTCTATTATTATCTATCATATATATCTATCTATCTAATTATCTATATATCTATTCTATCAATCTATCAATCTATCCTCTATCCTATCTATCTATCTATCGTATCTATCTATCTATCTATATATCTATCTCTAACTATATCTATCTTATTATATTATTAATCTATCTATTATCTATCATCTATCTAATCTATCTATCTATTATCAATCTATCTATATATCTATCATATATAATATATATATATATATATATATATTATAATATATATATATAATAGTATTATATTATAGTATATATATTATATATAATATATTATATATATATATATACGAATATATCGTCATGTTTCGATGCCATTGGTCAATTTATTTATTCAATTGAATATTGTTTCAACTACTCAAAAGTTGCTAAAATTGACCGTACAGATCTATTTATAATACACATAATATATATATATAAATCATATAGATATGTATTTAGTTTACTTTGTCTCGCTCATCACTGTGAGAAATGAAAAAGGAAAGGAGAAAAGAATCGAAGAGAATTGTTTGCAAAGACGTCGACTCTAATGTTCTTATTTTATATTTACTACTTATTTTATGCTAAAGATGAACTTGATTATACAAAATCAACATGTAGTATTGAAATAAATAATATAATATATATGTATATATAATATAAATAAAACACACAATATAATATAAATAAATAACTTATTAAATATATATAAACTTATACATATAATAATTGATAAAAGTAATAAAATAAACAAAAACAAATAATAAATATATATTATAAATACTACTAAAAAAAAAATATGAAACTAATACATAAAATATAAACATTAAATAAGTACTAAACATTAATAATCATGTCTTTTCATATCACTTATAATTATAATATATTATAATTCATGGTCGCATGCAGTGCAGATTAAATATATTGAGCAAAAGAATTTCACGATCTAGTTATTATTAGGCAGAATCACAACAACAACTTTATGAAAGACTAGAGCAACCAGGATAAGCACACAACCCAATTCTTAAGTTTTAGTTGGGTTTTTGAAACCCCAGGGACTAAAAAAAAAAAATTGGCTTATTATTTGTTTGATCTTTTTCATACAGATCCACTGATTTTTGAAAGGAAATTATCATTTGAAAAAGTAATTAAAATTAATTAAGTTTCCGTCCATTTCTACAAAAGCTTTTTTTTTTTTCGTAATTCTTAAAGATTATTTTTATATATTAATATATATTATATAAAAGAACTAATAAGTAATCTTTTTTTAGCAATTTATTATTTTATATAACATATTAAATTTTTATTTTTATAAACAAATCACTATCACGTGAACTACCATTAGAAAGATAGTTAAAGAAGATATTAGTTCTAGTTTATTAAACATAATTTACTCTACAAAAAAAAATCTCTATTTATTTATTCATATACGTGTTAATATTTTTCCTAATCGCGGTCTTTACAGTCACCGCTACAGCAACCAACCCGTGTTAAACGTTTCACAGAAAGCACACAACCGATCTTAGGGTTAAAGATACTATTGCGTCATCTCACTTTTTTCTTTGTTTTCTTCAGCCATTGCATATTAAATTGGGCAGCTACATTATTTAAAAGTAAATTAAAAATTAATAGGAATATGAATTTACAAAAGTAGGTTATAAATTAATTGAAAATGCACTATTAGAAGTAATAAACACCTATCTCTCATGTTCATTCATTTCAGTAATTGAAGAAAAATCATGATTCAGTATTCGTCCACGTGAATCTCAAAATGGACTAAATAAAACGACGACTTTTTTCACATATACTCATAATAGTTTTTAGGAATTATACAATAAGCCTCCATTTCTCATCAAAATAAGTTCCTATTATTATCTTATTAAACGCACCAACACACCCAAAAAATACAACAATAGTAATCAAAAGAAATATCTGATATCTTATGTTATTTTAACCCATTCCCGCACAAATTCAAACCCTCCGTATGTTCCTAATTTAAAATTAATCTTTATCTACATTTAGCCCCTTAGAGAAAAAACAGTTTTTTCCTTAACAATGCTTACAAGCTAATCAACTAATACCACTAATCATAACCTCACTCAATTAATACATCAAATCCACTATATACATAAGAACAATATAAGTATCCATACAAACCACCCATATATATATACTATAGTAATATAATATAGATAAAAATATATATATATATAAATATATAATATATTAAAAATTAATATAAATGAATATTAATATAATATAAATATATATAATAATAATATAGTAATAAATAATAATATAATATATATATATATATATAATATAATATATATATAATATAATAATATATAAATAAAATATCTATATCTCCACTCACCTCCTATATAATATACCTATAACTCTATATACTAAACCATAACTCTATATGTTAACTATAATTACAATCAAAACACCCCATAGTAGCATATATATAAAATAACAAAAAAAAAAAATAATATAAAATAATTAAAAATAAAAAATAAAAATATAAAGATAAAAATAAAAAAAAAAAAAAAAATAAAATAATATAAGTAATATACTGATCATACCAATAATACTATACTAAGTACGGTAAAACCTATATACTCATATATTAACTCCCTATAACTAATACTACTAATATATAAAACTGAATTAATAAAACACCCAATCATACAACCCTATAATACCTAAAAAATAATACCTACGATAAAACCGCTATTAAATATAAATACTAAATAGTAACTCATTTATCCACATAGACCTATATGATACAAAGCGACCGACAAATCACGCTACATAAATATACACTTATAAACCACACACCAAAAATATAATAAATCACAAGTCTCAAAAAAGAATTACATCGTACTACCAATTACCTATAACTTAACTGAAAAACTAATCAGCTATATAAAATAATACCTATCATACAGTAGTACTAACCCTCATACACACCACTAACACGCCAACTATCACCCATATATAACCTAATAATATAACCATACACTCAAAATCCTATTACATATAATCATTAGTGTTTTCACCCCTTGAGAGTCTCATAAGATTATTGATAATTTTTAGCCAATTTTACATGTTGACCTGCATTCAATATTAGAGAAAATATTACAACAATGTTTTATAACTTGGATAGAATTCTTTAATAATCACATCAAATCAAATAGGACATTAAAAAATCTCATATTAATTTCAAGCCTATTAACGTATCAAAACTCCTATATGAAACCAACAACAATCATGGCAAAAGCTTTTCCGTTAGTGGTTGACACAACCTTAATCAAATGCGTGCTTCATAAAACATGAATAAACATAGGCTTTCAGAATAATATTATGTTACTTCAAATAGATCTATACGTCTCTCTGAAGGGCCTCAACAAGTCTCTGCTATCCAGGCCGGTCACACGAATGATCTAGAACAACACGTTTGTCATTTTATACGTATTCTTGGTATCCAATCGACTAATGTCTTGGCTTTGGAAACAAAAATAGAACAAATGCCTCTATGAGGAATAACAAACTGTATCACGACTTAGATTATGCTACTCAGACTTAGACACGACTACCCTAAGACATACCACACTTTGAAGCACGTCTAAGGCTCACTAAACTCTCCGCTCCTAACATACCACACAAACGAACTATGCGCATTGTATGTGCAGTCAGAACAAGTTTACATAGCGACAATTACATGTAACAGATACTAAGCAATTTTTAATGCATAATGTAAGCATCGATGACACAACACGAGAATTCTGCTTACAGCAACAATCAATACGTGACACCAGATTCTGATACAAATTACCCCTAACCCCAAATTACACGAGAAGAACTTTTCATTCGTATTAATCCGGCAACTAAATCCAAAAAATACATAGAACTCTCAAAATGAGAATAGATCGCAACAACATTAATAAGGAGAGAAGTTCTTATATATGATTTTATTGGTTCCGCTGCTGTAATTACGAATAAAAAGATAGAGAGTGGGTACGATTGTATAATAAGAGACAAAGTATAAAGAGATGGATGAACGCTTTAAATGTTTAAAACAATATCTCACGTGAAGGATAAGTAGTTAAAAAGATTCTGGATTGATGGAATAAAAATACGAAGGAGAGAATTTCTATTGAGGCTCTCACAGCAAAACAAGACAACGGACGTAGCGAAATACAATGTGGAATAGCCGGCATTTTCAGTATATCGTCTAAAGACAAGCGTAACCGGACTAAGTCATTTATGTGATTTAATCGTCAGGTATTCTATAATTTTGAATACTACACTACACCGTGAGCCAATTCTAGGACTCCTCGAGAAATACGTGATAAGCATAGGCGAAACAGCACATATTGCTACATTCTAGTTATAAGTCGTCTGTTAGTCACCACCAAAAGCCTCAAAAAAATGATGGATGTGTTAGTTTTCTGTCTCCTGAAGTCTAGATTGGTCATTGTAGTAAAGATTACATTACCTTTATGAGTATAAAGTTACTTTTTGCAGTTCGTTGGGCAAAGATGATAAGGGCTTGTACTGTAAAATGAGATAGAATATCTCGACAAAATTGTTAAGATTTGGGGAATATATTATGACAGATGGTGGCTGATGAGTCTTGGCGAGGGTGAAGGATATTGTTATTAGAGAAAATAGCAACATATAAGAGAGAGAGTGAGGACTATAGTGTTGTAGAAAAATTTACAATTTTATGTTGTGAAAAAGAGTAGTCAAGCTAGCGGTGGTGGTAAATTAATAATGGTGGATACGCGAAAGTATGTATATGTGTGAACATTAATTATTAATATGACTTGAGTATCTCGTATTGGTGGAGAGGCAGGGAAGTAAGTTAGTCGTGCTCTATGTGTATTATATATTTGAATATTATTTATATGACTAAATGAATATTTGGATTTTTAGATTGTGTGATATAAAGTGAATAGTGTTATTAGTATTAAATATGGGTGGGAAGTAGGGTATAAGTAGGGTACGAGATTTTCATGGAGAGAGTTTCGTAATGACAGTGTGTAGGTTAGAATTGTAATTGAGGAGAGGATATGGAGGTGATATTGGGAGGAGGTAAAGGACCAGATTGAAGGACTCTTGACAGGTAGAGAGATGTGAGTGGTTGGCTAAATATTTGTACTTGCTGTTGGCTTATATGTTAGAGCTGGGTAGATGATTTAGGATTTAATGTGATAATAGGTGGAATTAGGATGGAAGAGTTTGAGCGATAGAGATCGCGATGTTGGGTAAAAGTGCGGATTTGGCTAGATATAAGGATGAGTTGAGGATATAGATGAAGTAATGTGACCAAAGGAGAGAAATAGTAGTGAATCGAGGATAGGAGGGTGGACATTTTATTTAGGATGTTCCTACAGGGTGTGAATTATAGTTTAGGTAATAAGGGAAGATGATAGATTTAGTTGAGATGTTGGAGGATTGGATGTGTGATAAGTGAGATATAATAGATTATATGTGAGCGAGGTCTGTTTGGAAATATCG